>JAQFYZ010000100.1:0-73045 GCA_034695085.1 Cylindroiulus punctatus
AGGAAAAATGGCTCTAGATCGCCTTCCCATAGAGAAGGGGGCGGAGCCAGACGACCAGTAGAGATAGAGAGATCATGGTAGTAATCGAAGATCATTGTAGTTTGAACATTTTAGCAATTTTTTAAATATGGTATTACCTCCAAGGTCGCAACCCCAGCCAGCGGCTCAGCGAGGTGGCGACCCCCTCCAAACAATTGACCTGTCAGCATAGCCAAAAACCATCTGTGCCCTTTGACCCGCCCTCTAAAAAAATTACGTCACATCGATGCTTGCGATATCGATATTATCTGTTCTGATCACCAAAGAACGCAACACGAAAAGTGAATGAAATTGATCAATGAAACAATCCATGAACTAAAGAATTTTCACTTTTATTACACAAATCAACAATTACATTATCAACAATCGGCTTTATACATTGCTTTAATATGCATCACGACGTTATTTCTGTAATCTAATTACTGTTTTTGTTGTTTTTATATGATGTTAGTCAAACTATAGCTATATATCTTAATAGGGGTCCTATATTATGTAATACTGGACACGTGATAACTCAGAGATTTCGTATAACAATATAGATCCTATCTACATTTAATTTACAATTGAATTGAAAAAACTCGCCCACCTTTCTTTGTAGATGCAGTATTTACAATAAATACTTTTTACTCGTTTCAAAAATTAGCTGTTGTCATAAAAAAATCGTGGCAGCAAAGAACAATTTGCGCTTTGTTTACACCGTGTACCTCCTCACCTAATAACACCAATATATATAATAAGCCTAGTAAATAGTATTAAATATAATAAATCTATTTACATAATTATAACCAGAACAAGCAGTTGTTGTTCGTTAAAGGAAAAAATAGGTTCCATTGTTTTGATTTCAATAAAATGAAAGATTTCAATATCATTTATTGTATACAAATTCAAATTTGTGATTTTGTCGTGAAAATAACACGGTATGTTATTAAGAGTCGAGATCCAGATAAGAAAATGAAACATTCTATTACCATACTAAAGTTGGGAAGGGCAACACAATAATCTTGCTGCTTTTGTAACGTTGGTTGTTCTAATCCAATTTCTACATTACCAAATATTTAGAGAAACACATTTTGTACGTGTATTTGAAAGAATGTTTGAAATAAATTTGTAAAATCAATTACTAATATAATACAGTCTTCAGTTTTCCCCTAAAGAACTGATATTATACAAGTTCGAGGCTATCATAAAGTGTAACCCTCATTACAATTTTTTTTGAGTAATCAGAGTTATACGGATCAGGTTATGGGAAAGGTAAAAGAACTAAACGTTTTTATTTCATACACACTTATTTGGTTCAACAAAATGTGTTCCTTGTAACTCTAACCAGCTTTTCTTCAATTATGTTTTTGTAATTAGGGTAGCATTTTATGATGAGCCTATATAACACGATTTTCATAGTTGAAATAATTATTCCTGCAATACTGATTGATATCGATCCTATCTATGATAAACTGCGCTTAATGATGGCTGTTCATTTTATTGAAGAATGATTAAGTGGTAAGTAAAAAATGCGTAAGATGCATTCATTAATTTCATTATATATTACGTGCTAACGTTGTATATGCATCTACATGACTGACCTTCCTAATTAATTGTGTTTGAAAAAACACATCGAATAAGATGAAGGAAATTGATGAGTATGAACGATAATGAATTACTAGCAAACGCGATGATTTGTCTGAATTATTATATTAGCGTCTGATATTACATAAAATACATAATTAATAACTAAATTAAAACGACGAGAGTTTGCATACGTACATATCGTATATTGTCTACATTATAAATGGCAGTAATAACAAGAAATCGGTATGAATTCGTCTAATGTATGATTATTGCTGCTCAATGATCGAGATTCAACGTTATTATTTTGCTATGATTTTGAAGAAATTAAGAACTCATACATGTATATGCGCGAAAACCCTTTACTTAAAACTGAACCCTACAATTTATCATTTGCTTTTATAGTCATTTTAAGTTTCTACCCGTTCGATGCAATACGTATAAATAAAATATACATAGACGTTTTGGTAAATAAATTAACAATTTATAATCAGTGAATAACTGAAAATGATGAATTCGCTCGCTGTTTTATAAAAACAATCGCTATAAGCGGACATTCCATCACAAATGAGTTCGAAGAATTTAAAACAATAACTTTTTCTTATAAAACTATAATAACAATAAGCTCTGGACATCAGTTCAGGCTGATCCCCTCCCCCAATTCCAACCGTAATCCTATCTTATACTCAAAATTTAAAATTTGAAAAATAGTCCTAATTTCATATGGCGTAATTTATATACACTATACATAATATATATTCCTTTACAAAGTTAAATTTCATTCGTGAATTCCTCGCACAGCCTTCAAAATTTCTAGCAGTTCTGCACACGTTGCAAAAAACATAAAACAAATGAAAACGATACCTTTTTATTTCTCGGTAGATATCACATTGCAGAGTTCTGTCCCATGTTTTAGTAAATTACTTCGTGCTTCTTATTGGTGCTCCCCATCTAGAGCTTCGAGGAACTTTTCTTCAATTAGAAAAGGAATTACTTTATGTCTAAATCAAATAAATAAAAAAACAAGTTTTCAGACTCAAATTCAGTAAATACATCACACAAAGCAGATTCAATCAAGCGACGATGATTTTTCGGAGAAAATTAATTAAGCATTGAAAATTTATTCATGCATACGCTAATCTGTATCATGACTTTGGCGGCGAAGCCATCGTACAGGGTGATCATAAGTCCCCACTCACCTTATTGGTAGCAGCAATAAAATGATGAAAGGGAATACAGTTTTAATGTACAAAAACGTTGAAAATCCAACAACACACATGGTGGCCAATTGAATGACTTGACAGGCAGTAAATACATGGATTTTCCTCTGGGGAACCCTTCGAATATAATGAGTCGGAGGATAGGCAGCCTAGACAGAGCAATGAAACGATAATAAACACCCCCATTTTGTAATCAAATTCGCAATAAAACTAACGATGTTGAATGAATAATGAAATGCTCTCAATGCAAGGCGTTTATAATTATTGTAATTTATGTGCAATGCAACGAAATGGTCCCACCTGTTCCATGAATAGCAACAGGATTCTGTCCAGCAGTTGGCTGCCATAGAGTCCAGTGACGGCCATGTATAGGAAAAGGCCATCAAGAACAGCAGTAGGGATGTAGGCCAATGGGTAGGGCAAGAGGAATAAGGACAGGCCAATCATGGCGTGGGAAAGGATGCTGGTCAGCCGAGTCTCCCGAACGCGGACAATTCTGGACAATGGTTAAAATAAATGAATTTTACATGGAATTAATGGGCTACTTCAGGCGGTTCTGGTATCAGCAGCCCATTTGTCCTTACATTTCGTAGACCATTCCTTGATCCACCCTTTCTTCTACGTCTGCAAGGCCCCTTACATGTAAGGGGGAATGGGGCAGGGTGGCGTGCATCCAGGGCAGGCAAAACAAAGACAGAACAGCGTTGAGAACACCCACGACGAACAAATCCAAATGATAGGCCGGTCCCTTTTTTAACCTAAAAAAATGAAATAACAAGAATAACAATTGTGATTATTTCTTCTTAAAATACATTTGGATTTTTATATTTTTAACAAAATGAAATAATGAAATGCTAATATAATGTTGAAGCAGTGCCTCATTCTGGAAAAGAAAACTTCATGGTCTTACTGAATCGAAATAAGTGGGTTAATTAAAATTGAGAACAAAACGAGCAATGAATTTACGTTAAGGAAAAGGTGGTTTTTGAATCGTATAAACAGGCCATAAGAAATGTTCTGGGCTATCAAACGAGCAAAAAATGAGAGAAGTTTAATACGAGAATTAATCATCCAATCCAAGTTAAACGCATCTGGTGAAATATGACCTCATGAAACTGAACAAGCCACCCACAAGCAAATAAACATAATTGGAATTTAATTATAAGGCGTATCAAATTTAGTGCACTATTGTTCGCATTTAAGTAGACTTCAATCTAGAAAATATTTATTAGACAAGTCCCATCGATCCCCGGCTGATAACGTCCAATGTGCATCTCGCTAATATTATATTTTAGAAAGCCGATAAACTCACTTATTACACGGATTATTCACAATTGCGCTAGTTATGTTCTGGTCCATGAAAAATAAAAGGGAAAGCAGAAATCCCATGCCCATTGACGCAAATACGGACGCGATGGTCAGTTTGTCTAACGGAGCTATGGTGAACATGGGCGTCCCATACCAATGAAACTTATCCACTAGGAATTGAAAAAGATGTCAGTAACGTTAAAAACAAATTCGCAGAAAACTGATTATGTTTTGACAACTCACATTTAACGTCTCTGAAGACATATGACCCAATAAAACTGAGTAATAAGACTGCTACTGGCAAAGAGTAATCAGCCAGGGCTTCTCGTTTCTTGGCTTGAAGATAAGGTCTATTAAAAATAAATATATTGATAAACATTATGAATTGATTTGATAACAAAAAGAGATAGCAATAATTATTGATGAAATAAATGTACGGTTTTAGTACTGATAAAGTATTTTTGCCCCCACAGGTAGGCAATCACTGATAGCATTGGTGTTCGGCAACTTCTTCTGAGAAGCGTCGGAAAACTCATTATTTAAGTAAAGTAACTTAATGAACGCTTTATATGGTGGATATGCTAATAAAATTTGATTCGAAACAAGAAGCACAACAAATAGTGATATTGCCGTACATATTGAAAGAATAATAAAAGATGTTCGATCATGCATCGTTGTTTGTTTTTGCATATCGAAGTTTAACATTAAATTCACTGCATTAAACATTCATTTCGCTATCGATCACGTGTGTTTTTAGGATTCTCAATTTCAACGTCAACGAAACGGGCATAACGCTTGGGTACGCGTTTATACCCCGAGGGAATACTAAAGTAGATATGTGGGCAATAGATCAAATCGACATGCACATTAGAGATGCACCGTATTCTTAAAAACTAAATCAGGAATTAAATAATGGTTTATGGATATTTTTAGAATAACCACGCTTCATTTCCATAACTCTGTAAATCCATCTAAGATGGTGACATTTCGTATTGCAATCGCTTCTCTCACGATGGAAAAGTTGGATATGGGTTAAATGTCATCATCATGTACGGTCAATTTATGGAACGTACAAAGAAACAATAGAAAGCCATATACAATTGTACACGGCTGAACCCCATATGACTGACTACATGACTGCACGTATGGCGAGTTATGGAAAATGTGTTATATGACTATTATAGTCGGATCAAGGAAAAAACTTACTAGGGAACTGAATTGGACCAATATGATTCAAAAGCATCCTTGCAATTAAATTGAATTGCTCTAATTGGTTGGAGCCAGTACATTTTTTCTTTTGTCCGACTATAGATAAAGGCGTACAAGGCTGCATCACATTACCATATATGGCAAATACACGACATACATGGGCACATATATATATGGCACTTTATATCAGTAGTAAATATCAGTAAATTAGCAAACCGGCGTAACATATTTCGCCATATTTTAGGAATATTACGCCAAAAACTTAAAAATCTTACGTTTTATTGAAATTGTACAAGGACACCCCCAGCCAGACGGTACCGAACATGAGCAAAAGAAAGAGGAAACTGCTGTCTCTCCTGCACTCATTTAGAGGGACGGATACCTCTACATTGCTGTCCGTTAAATTGCTGTGGTTGGAGGAAATGGTGGGTAGCAACGAAGAATCGGTGCAAAAGTAGTAGTATTTCTTGAAATCTTGAAATTCGAAATTCAAAATTTAAATGGCTCGTAAATTCATACCAATCAACGATAAGTGGTATTATGGAATACGAAAGGCACGTGGAAAGTACTCACAAAAATGCACGTCTCTAAAGGCATCTACGCAAAATGCTATTGAAATAAACATGGCGAAGATTTCTTCGGTCGACCGCGTTGACCACTTCATGATTCGACTGGCGCCGGACAACGAATAGCAAATTAAGAAAAACGAATTCCACAAACCGACGCAACTATAGGTGGCCAGAAAATCCAATTGAAAATCTTCGCAAATTCCATAGATTGCTGAAATGAGTAATTTATTTGTAACCCATAACCCATCACGATAATTATAAAAATAAACCAAACCAAATTGCGGTAATAAGTTGAACAATTTTATTATAGGAATAATTTTCCTATGACTTGGAGTTAGAAATGTTTATTCTAGCTTGAACCGCATCCAGATTTCCACTTATTGACGCAATCGGCTTCATTTCAGTTTAAATTACAGAGCAGACTCTGTCAACGACACAAAAAACAGATTAAATATAAAATTAGGAACTTACTTTTTGTATAGAGTGCTAAAGGTGCGGTTGTTAGCAGTATCATCAGAGGCTGTCCCCCGAAAAATCCAAAAAATAATCCTCCAATAGTTTGACCCAAAATCACTTTTTGCACATCTAAAATTGACAAACATAATTCTAGCAGCTACAAGCAAATCCAATGCCCACGCGTTGTATTAGCATTATCAAAATAAACTTTCTGAATAAAACATGAATTAAGCGGACTGCATTGTTGATAAAACAATATTAAAACACTGTTTACCTATTTTTCCGTTAGTGTTATTATCGTTCAAAACTCCAAATGCTATAGATGGCAATAGACAGGCAAAATATAGGAATAAAGTAGTTGATATCAGTTTATGAATTGTTCTTCTTCCAACAACACCTGAAAGGCATAAGAAAATTTGCCATAAAAATGTGAACTGAAACATATTGCTTGGTGGAAATGCATGCTTATGAATGTATGATTTGGAGTTTTTAATTGTTATCAGATAATTGGCTTAATAGCGTTACCGTCTTTAAAATCGTTTAAATAATGTCTTAGCCGCCTGACTAAATCCTGCCGTATACCCAACGCAAAACGACAAACTTTGTCCTGCAAGAAAAAAAATTTACTGGTGATTTTTCAATCATTTTCTCAAAATTTCAGTGCATGCACGAATAGCGATAATTTTAAAAAAAAAAATGTGCCACGTACCTCTTGATACCGCAAACTGACGTGATTTTCCAACAGTCTTTTTTCGGGATTGCTTTGTTCCTCTGCCAATTCCTGGGCATGTTTTAATAAGACATTTTTGAAATCCTCTTCCGTGCTCGCTTCTAGCAAATGTTGACGAAAATTCATATCGGCGAAAAGGGTTGCGAATGTTCGACCCGTTTCCAGAGCATTTTTAGTTCCTTTCTACACAAACAAACAATAGGGCAACAGATTGAGAGGACAAGATTAGGCATCGATTCACCAGCATTTACATAGGGCTTCCTATTGGGGAAACTGAAACGAACAATGCGTGCCTTTGTTCGTCAACAATATCAACTACACCAAGTTTTGTCGACAAAGAATCAATTTTAACGAAATCTCAAATGGTAGCTTCATTACAATCTAGGTGTCATTAAAACAGTTCCTTGAAGGTTTAGAGCTATTATTGCAAGAGAATCAGGGTGCATGATGTACATGTAATAGCATGAGTCTGACATTAAATTCCTCTAAGCAATCAAGGTGGTTGGCTTTTTCTTTGAAACAATCCAATGATTTGACGTTTAGGAATTCGTCAAGTATTTCTAATACAGGGTGTTACCATATGTAGCTCAAATAGAAATTGAGTTCTGAATGCCCTTTGATTCCAGATTTCAGACACCCTGAATGATAATACAGTATACTTTTAAAGTGCATGTATAAGGTCAACTTACTTCTTTGCTAGGACATAGAACGAGTACAAAAAATCGCACTTCATGGCAGGTGTGTCCCATGTTTGCCGGAATTCTTAACCTGGCGACGGCCACATGGCGTTGAATCAACGATGGCAAATTGCAACTAATTAAGAAATGAAAGGAATATAAAGTGGTTGAAAGCAAGTGAGGGCAAGGGGCTAAACTTTCTGGAGGCCTACAGTGTATACATGTATATGCAATGGAAAATTTCTTGCTCAATAGCATTTGAAAACTTGCAATTCAAACAGATGTATATTGTGGGTGTATTAAATTGAATTAGCAGCGCATGCCGGCCATATGATCTTTAGTGACCGCGTGTGAAAACTGAACTATCATTTTCAAACATCAAAAACCAAAATCAAAATATCGGAAAAATTGGTGCATCGTAATAATTTGCGTTGGTAGCAGGCGCTGCTCATATTTTGGTCATCGTTATGGAAACAGAAAGAAGATCAAAGATTAATTACAGCGCTATAATCCATGACTGGTCGTATTCAAATCCGCCTCCACCTTCCTTAATGCAAGTTCCCTGAAGCGTCTTGGCTATTAGATGTGCTAGAAGAAGAAAAAATAAGCAGATAGAAAGCAGGGTCAAAATTAATCTTCCTTCGAAGGAATTCATGGTAAAATTCCGTTTCTCTAAATAACGGCTCCCATCTATTAGGCTCTAAAAGCATTTAGCGCATAATTTATATTTGCTGCGCTTAATTCCTTTAAGCGCAATGCGTATTGATCTTGACTTTAAAGTTTCGATCAATATTGAAGCTACCTTCGGCACGTCAGCTCTTAATTAAAACAGGGGGAGCGATTGACCCACTTCTTGCCATTGCATAATTCAAGCCAAACAATTTCTCATTTAAAAAAACGTGTAATTAAAATCGGATGAGTTTAATAGCAGCTCGATATTTACACGCCGAAGAGGATCGTGCTATGCTAATTGACTAATCGTTAATTTAATAATGAGTGCGTTGTAAATAAAGGGGATATTGAGACTATGGCGCTCAAGCAATCTTGGAAAACTTAATTTCTTAAATTAATTTAAAGAATCTGAAGAGCTACAGAAGAGATGTAGATATTCAGGGTGATGAGGAAGTTCCACCCTTATTACAAAAAATATCTTTTTTAAAAAAATGTTAGACACATGGACTAAATTTTTGGAGAAATGCATAAGAACTTCTGAAGTGTTTTATTTCATTTATTTGTGCACAGGGAAGCTCAATGTATTTTCAGCGTTGCCAGCTAGCACACACTGCAAACCAAATAGAAGAAATCAAACATGATTAGATTTTTTTCAGAAATTTGTTCCTTATAAGATTAACAACTTTTAATAATTTTTTTTGTAACGATTACCTTTTAATGTATCATGATACATAGAGGGTGTATCCCCTATAAAAACAACAGCAAAATTGTAAAAATGCCCGTCAAAATAAATAAAGAGCAAATTCGTCTTTTGCTGAGTGTAAATTTTAAAATTTCAGAAATACAATTCGAGAAATTCTAAAATTGATTAGGCACAATTATCGCTAGGTGGCGTAGCACACTGCGCCTAGCAACCTTCTAATGATATAAATGAAATTATTGATGATCTGGCGGTCCGTCTTACGGTCCGTTTCATCTTACAGTCAGGGGACTACTGTTTGATCGATGAATTGTGTTCAAATACTAAATAATTAAAGCGAACAAATACTTCTTGGAATATGAGTTTGTTTTCGACTGAACCACCATTCACATAGCGGAATATAAATGAATGGAATCAATCAATACAAGTATAAGTCAGCACGCATATTTGATGATGCTAGGCGACCGATTAATCAAATCGGTTTCAACGATGGTCAGATTAATCCGCCAATCAAGTCAACCGTTCAACGTCTTAATGGTCGACACGTGAAAGACCGAGCGCAAAAAATAGCCGATTTCCGTTCAATAATTTCGCCCTATTCAGTTTTAATTGCCGGAATTACGTTAATTAATAGCATGGAACTTTATGCGGAAGTTAAGCATTATGGATGATGGTGGGCAGAAATTGATCTCCGAATTCCTGGCTACTATCCTGCTCTGAACTAAGCATAATACGTTAGGAATACATTGTAAAAATAGATTTTCGGTCTGCAGAATGATACAGCGTTCCAGGGCTATGATTTCCACACGAATTTTGGAGTTAAATGATGGCAGCGAGGTGGAAAGCAATCCTGGATTAACAGTCACGAAGTAAAAATCAATAAATAACAATTAGTGTTTACTGCCTCTGCATGCTGCCACATAAAATTGTGTCATCTTGGCATTCTGCACTATCGAGTAAACAAAAATGATCAAAGAAATGAAAAACTAAGACAATTTCATGATGGCAGACAGAAGCACGTTGTGGTTCGGAGATGATCATAACAAAATTTGCTTATAATCTCACCGAAAATATGCCTAAATAAACCCACACAAGGTTTCAATGCAGTGCATTTCTACTGTCCAACTTTGATTTTAATCTATCAATTGCTGTTTACCCCTTAACCGTCTTCAGATCGGTGAAATCATACTTGAAGTTTCATTTTATCAGTATTATCTACTTAAAATATGCGCACACTTCAAATATGTATGCATGGTAAATTCAACAGAATCACTCGTCTCGCTTAATAGAACGCAATTCAAAGAAGCTAAATTCTTGGAAGATCTTTGTTTGCTTGAAAAGGTTCGATGCCAAATACTACACTGATTACCGAAAAGACCGAGCGATCACAAAGCCCTACCCCTATTAGAAAAAATTAACTGAAAACTGCTAATAGTTACAAGGAACTAAGTCTGAATAAATATAGAAGTATTCCTAAAATTTTCTATTTCATGCATGCACATGTATATTCGGTTCGCAGGGAGTCTAATCGCAAGAATCGAAAATTGCATCTACATACAATAGGAAATCCTCAAGATGGCCACTGGTATCGTGTGACCAAATTGCTAATCATTATTAAGCGCAATTTTTGAAGACAGTCTGACTGCCAGCATTCTTGGGTGATTTTCTAGTGTGGCAAATTTTCTTTTGTAGTTAATTTTCTTTTGAAATTGCGCTTGACACATTTTACAACAACAAAAATGTGTAATATGGGCAAAACTATGTTCATCCTGTACGAGCCGTGTTTTATATTACCTATGGCTATCAGTGGGTGCCGAAATTGCTGAAATGACGCTGGACACTGCACTTAATTATTTTAGCTACATAAGGAAGGGTTCACAAGTGGAGTTAAGCTAGTGATTATTCCTAATTCGCACTTACTTTACGAGGATATCGTTAGTTATAATGGCTAGCAATTCAGCGACCAAGGTAGTAACTATTAATAGTCAGTCGTCATGAAGTTAAGTGCCATGTCAAAGTTTTTCATGTTTACAGAGCAACTGACAGACCTCAAACCTTACTCAGTGAGGTTTAACGGTTTCAAGATGGTAGTAATTCTTGCACGAATTACCGAATTACATGTATACGAGTTTAACTCTGGAAAGGAATCATCTTAACATATAACATTATCTTTATGGAAAATCAAAACAATCTATTTTTGAGCATTTGATTAATTAAAAAATAATATCATTGGCTATTAATTTCAATAACGGATGATCTGAACATCAAACGTTTACTACATGTACATGTACATTTGTTATTGTTATAGGAGTATTTTATTCGAATGCATGCAAAATGGACATAAACCTCATGAACTCATAATGACAACAATTAAAATATGATGAAATGCTATATGATTATTTTCGAAATTGCTTTTTGAGCAAGTTAAATTTAATAGTGCACACAAAATAATGAAATAAAATGACCAATCAGTCAGAGTATCATCATTTTACAAGATGCGTCAGTTATTTTGTTAGAATAAGAATTGATGAGGCATATTCTACGAATTTGATGCTCAAACAGAGCCATTTGCGATTCGTTTATAATTCATATTTTAATATTAATACTTTTGTTCGTGTAGGATGATTCATGAAATAGATATAGCTTGATATTTCGAGTGAAATAAATATTTGCTCTTAAAGATTTTACTGTCTACAATGTATAATGGAGTATAGCTGACATGTACGATCTCCTCGAAGGTTTAAAAATGAATGGATGGGGGCGTATGCGGGTAGTTGTTTACCAAAATACCGGGCTATGGATAAAAACAATCAATTTTCTATTTTCAATACAATAAAAATCGTTAAACAGAAAATCAAAACAAGCGTTTTTCTCAGAATAATATACCGCACTAACCAGTGAATCGAGTAATGTAAGGGCTGGTTCAGAAGTTACAGTTCACTTACATGTAGGAATGTAGGATCATTTGGCAAAACCAAGAATAACCAGCAATAACTTTAATAAACAGCTTTTCTCGGAGAATGTTAGCGGCCTGTTTCGTATTTTGCGCAGAGATACCTCGCTTTTACGTACTAATGGGGACCGGACCATGTACTTAGGTACAACAATATAATTAAAGTGAAGTACCATCACTTTTGAATTAATGACACATTTTCAAGGTAAAATGTTAAGCATTCTTTTATGAGTGGATCATTTTTATTATTATGGTTGCAAACGGAAAATAGATAAACAACAAAAATTACTAAGGCAAAGCTATTTCAGAAGTAAGAGTCATCAAATACTGGACATTCTTGGAAAAAGAGTGTGTAAATCATATGGTGTAAATATCCTGTCTGTATAGTTGTGAACGAGAGCACACATGCTTGTCAATTGATTAATACGATCTGAGATAATATGAATATATGGTCATTTGAAGCACGCATACAGTGTACATGTACGTAAGCTGATTAATGGAGTCGGATGACAATATACTTAAAAGTGAATATACTTAAAGTGAGTCTACTTAATGCGAGGTATGCCTGTAGAGAACGACGAGATTTGTCTATGAAACGGTCATAATGAATTATGAAACTTATGTGAATTAATTTGCTTACAATTTCTGGCACAACAGGCTCGGTTCACTGCTGCATAGATTCGCAGCATGGCGGTAAAGCCAAATTTTTGCGTGACCTGTGACCACACAGTGTCTCTAGTTTAATCGTGTTGGTGATTCGATACATTCATATCAATGGCATACATGATTCTGAGAATTGATACCCTTCAGAGTTGCTGGGTGGCTTCAACGTAAGGGATGTTCCCTTCGTGCAATATTCTGATTGTTGATATCGCAGTACAAGTTTGAGAATTTGGCGAGACCTCACACTCACTACTTCCTTATTATTCTGGAGTCCAAAATTGGCAAATGGCATTTGGAAAGCCACTCTGGAGAATATGGGCCCAGATTCGCGAGACCATCGATGGCACTCCCGTGGCCCGCAGGGTCTCATCACTCCTCACATTGTCCCTATTTTCTCCCCACGCAGCCCACCATTAGCCGGGGGTTATGTTCAGTTTCTCCGAACGTTGGAAACAATAAAGAAGACGTAGTATCTCCGTAGGATATCCATTTTTAGAGATAAAACATGGCGTAATAATAGGCAAAAGATAGTCGATAGATCCATCCTTGAATTTGTTTCCACGTAGCAAGGTCTACACTTCGCATCTTTCTCTTTTCTCATTATTCATGCAGCACTCGAGAGCGGTGCAGTCAGTCTGACTTTCAAATACAATCGGCCGATCGATAAATGTTATTTTTCTTCTCGGTTAGTTACCAGTGCGCGGGAATGGCTAGGATGCGTTTCGCACCCATGCATCCAATGTTGCGAAAACGCTGCCGAGAACAAATAAGCCTCTTTGTCAATACTTGTTAAGTCATCCAACCTCTTAAGACTTGTATTTTCACGAATATGCCGTATACACAACAGGGTGCTCCAGGAGAAACCATAAAAAGCCCTTCTAGTGCATCTAGCGCCTTACTCCATTAATCTCGAAAATTGCGTGAAAACATTAATAAATAAAGCCCGGGCAAATCCGCTCGGAATCGCCGACCATGATAAGCGTTCCAATGAACGACGCGGTTTACCTGAGTATGGCCAAATTACAGGATGATCAGAACATCCTACCCTCATTACAAACATTAATGTCTAGAGTCCCAAAAACCAAGCTTGGGGGAAAGAGGGAAGAACTGAAGTTTTCTATATCACGAAAATAGCATTTCTTTTACCTTTTTAAATTTTTTTTCTTTTTAACTAATTTAAACAACTTTTATTAAATAAAAATTCCATTCAGGTAGATCTGTAGAATCTTGTATTATGAACGTGAAAAAAGGTTCATTATTATTGGCCAAATTCTTGATTATACACAGTAAAACTAGCTGGATACAAGGTTTGAAACTTTGCCGCACCTTTCGTAAATATCGTCAAGATAGCTCAAATAAGTTGCATAGCATAAATGAAACGACATAAAAGATTTCTTGTCTCCTTACTACCTCGTTAGTGCCAAATTTTAAGAGACGCTTGGGGGTCACGCGAGAGATAATACTTAACGAGCTCGTTACAAAGGCATAAAACACTAGTAGCTTATTTGCCATTCATATAATAAAACAAACATTTTCTGGAATGATCTCTAATCGTATTTTCAAATGACTAACTGTCAATATTTCAAGTACATAAACCCTACTTTTGGTAAGGAAAAATACTGTTCATGACACTGAAATGATGCTCTTAAATGAACCTACATGCAATATCAACTGTTGTTAACCATAAGTCAAGAACGTTAGAAGAAGATTAAGAAAAGTAATGAATTTTTCGTCACAGGTAATTTCCAATGGACTTATGGAAATGCTAGACCCCACAATGATATGCATTGTAATAAGCTGACACAGCTAACACATTCGTAGCATTTTCAAAAAAGTAGGGCCCTAGGAACCCTAATACACTAACATAACATCACACACTAAATGCTATTCACCTCACACTGCCTCACCCTGTTTTATAGCAAGAAAGGTCTGCTTCACTACAGAGTTTGTCGCATTCGTTGCCAAAATACAAGTTGTAATTTCGATTGAATGGAAAACAATTTGAGGAAGCTTCTAGGAAAATCCGATGAGGCATTTCCAGAATTGCCACCAGATTTAGCAGAAGCGTTTGGCTAAGTACTAGGCGACAACTAGGGACTTTTTTAAAGAGGACAACAAATAATTCGGTGTACAATGTACTCATTGTCGAACAGATGTCGAAGATATATTCACATCCATTGGACACAAATGACATAACCTGTCACAATTTAAAAATAGTTTTCAGCAAATTATATGGCCTCATAACATACCGGTATATGGCATCATTTCGATAAAATATGAACCTAAAGTGATACATTCATCACAATACAGGTGTGCATGTATGTAACAGAAAACAGATTGTACTTACCGGCATTATGAGTGAAAAGCGTGGCTTTGGCTTCGGCGATCGTGCATTGCGGCTCTTTGGCATCCAGCACTTTTTTCAACATGGCGTCTACGATGCGATCAATTCCTGTTTCATTGACGTCCAATAATAAAATTGCTTTAGTCAAGAAGCGGGAAACGTCCATGGATGCACGGATTTCCGCGCCGAAATCTTTCATGGGGATTTTCTATAAGGAAAACGCAAAATGTTAGTTGGTATTAACAGAGCTCATAACAAATTTCATAATAGAATTTCTGTCCTCTTTGGACATTACATGGGCTGCGCCTGCTTCCAATAGCTTCAAAGTGCTTCAAAGTTCTTTTAATTTTCTTTTTATATCAAATTCAATTTAACTCTAAATCCGCAACTTTTAGAGGCCTATTTCCAATTTAAAAGTTGTAGAGAAAGGAGAATTTATGTGTAATACGGTTAATTGGAACTATTAAAACGTTGCTGTGAATTTACATCGAGTTTATGACATGGCCTATTCCTCGTGTTGTTGGACAGCTTAAGTCAATGCCCCAATGCAATCAAGCCGTTTTCAAAGGGTTTGATAAGACCAACAGTCGGTATTCTAGGTCAGTTGTTTTGAGAATTATAGTGAACTATATATCAGAATCTGATGCTACATGGCCAATTTCCTATACCGTTGCAATTTCATATGTATTTTCTGCATTTTCATAATAATTTGCCTGCACACGTGGACCACCCTGTATCACCAAATCGATTCACTGCTCTTCCACCCACGTATGTCCTAATTAAGTTCATTAAAAGTTTTCCAGATTTTTCAAATATCATCTAATTCGTATGATTGTCGTCCTCCTACGTTTTAGCATTTGTCTAAGCAACACAATATGATGGACTATTGATTCTTGCTTGAATTTTTTTCTTTTGTACAGTGAATTGCAGTGCGTGCATGGGTGTATATGATATCTTGAATAGCAGGACTGGATATCTAAATTATAACATGACGGGCAGATACGATAAAGTATCCTCAAGGGAAGAACGTAATTCAGGATTTAAAACATATAGAACAGTGCATCCAGCCACTAGGCCCAACTTTCCTTACAAGAATTTTGCTTTTCCCCGCTCCCAATGCGCGTCTGTTGTTGGGCCATCAAATTATGTTAAGCCTTACTCAAAATCCCCACACAACAATTAAAAGTAATTAGCTGACAATTGTAGCGAGTTCTTGTCAGCGTGTGTCACACGCGTTTTCAAAATCAGCTGTTCCTGAAATGGCTACAAAAGCTCTAGACAATGAAGGCGTCCACTATTTATAGCGTCATTACGACAGCCTGTGGTTTGCACCTTTGGAAATTCGATAGCACAACATTGTATAGTAGAAACATGTTGGCATGGACCTTCTACAGGGATAAAAAATATGAAATAAGAGAAGAAACTATGATGGGTGTCTTTTGTCCTACTTAAACTTCCACTTCAATCTGTCTTTACTCCAAAACGTTTCCTATCTGATTCATAACAAATCGTAGGTTTTGTTATGCCAGCATATGCAGGGGGGGTGAACCCCCCTTCCCCCGAAACAAGCATTTGACCACGAGTGTAATGGGCTAAGCGTCCTTTCGAAATCTCCTTTAGTGCCTTACAAGCTGAAATGGCTTCTTTCCAACATTTCCAATGGCCAGACAGAAGCCCTTTGGAAATGAGCGGAAGGCCAGCAAAATGGGGATAAGATACTAGCTTCACAATAGGAAGATGACACAAAGATATAATAACAATTGGATTTGATAATGGCGTTCTGGAAAGTGAGGCGATGCCTTACAATTTCCGCCAAGTATAAAAATCATGACTGAAATGGCAAACAAGAAATTCGCTTTGATAAGCAAACAAAAAACGTAAAAAGTGAAAAATAAGCAATTTTGGTAAAATGTCCAATGTTAAACAAAGCAGCGTGTTTTATTACGAAATGACAGTGGATATATTAGTTGAAATACTGTCCAACTTTTCGAATAACTCTCCGGTAATGATGGTTGTTACTTCAGTTTTAATTTTTGCAAAAACGAGCTAGATCTATATTATGAGTTGCGCAGGGAACAGTTACGTTCTGTCCAAAATTATGACCTCCACAGAAACTGGGAAAGAAGGCTTCATTTACAATATATGCATACGTATAGTATAAGTTTTGATTGGAGCAAATTTAAGTATGTGCCATACCTCTGGTTGGCACCAATATTGCATGTCCTACCAAGGCTCAATTGTGGAATGCAGGAAATCGAAAATAATTTTGTAAGGCCAGGTGAATCCACTCAAAGTGTTTTTCCAAGTAACAAGTAAGTTTTTTAAAGTTAGTGATTGTTAAGACAGATGTCAGCGCTTGTATCCTGTGATTAGCAACACCCTGTAGTAGAATGCTATCGAAGCCATTATGTGGCATCCGACAAACGCAAGCATGTGTGTCACTGCTTAGCGAATTTACAAGGAAGGAATCCGTCGACTTACGAGTTACCTTTTTGCTCTCTAGTAATGCTCAAGAAGAGCGATTTTTCTGAGCTTGAGCCTGGCAACGAGTGTTCTTTACTCCTGTCATCCCCCACCCACTCAATGCCTAATAACGTATAATCATTTTACGATATGAAATGAGGCTGCTGCCAGTCTCCTACAGACTCGCCATTTTTTCCTGCCTTCTTAGATCAAAGAAGAAAAATCGATAGATGATAAGTGAAAATCTCTGAGTTGTAGCATTTCCATCGAGTGCTCAGCAAATGAATACGCCGAGCAAGATAAGCTCGTATCGCGCATCGGGCTGTGACATTTAGCGTACCCTTAGGCCATCCTGCATTGTCACATTGAAGAATTCAACGATTTTGGATGGGCCTTAATGCTCTAGTAATGCAACTGTGCAATTTACAAAAGTAGCCCCTGAAATACACACCGCATATATTGTAAAGTAAAAAGATTTTTTTCGTCTACACTGTGCACTATGTCCTGCTGCTGCCCTATATATCGTCCTTAACACAATGAGGGAGTGATTTTCACCTTAATAGATGATAGTCTATTCAACATGTTAAAATTCTAGTTGTGTTGCACTTGTGCTTGATATTGCCCGGCTGTCCAACGAGGTAGTTTTGCAAATGCCACTATTTTTATACTTACGTTTATATTGTTATATTATATATTTTCTTAAACCATAAAAAGACATGTTTTTACAGTCGGAATTCACCTTAATTCTTTATTTATATCAGCTGCTACTTTCAATGTGTTAATTACAAAGCATGCATACTAGCTGCGATTATCATACTGGCTATAACTATCCAATCAAAATTAACACCAATTGCTCGATTACTAATGCGTTAACTACCAATAGTGTCCTACCAGTGCTTCGCGGCAATTGCATGAAACAAGCTTTTGTAAATATTCCATGTTAATCCCAACTCAAGGCTTGTAAAGTAATGCTGAGTAACTTGAGCAACGGAAGTAGCGAGCGAGCAGTTTTTAATAATTGAGTTAAAGTTTAATCAAGGTAAAACGTGTCTTGTCTGTTCGCCTATCCAGAGTGCACTTAAAATCGACGCGAGTTATATTACGCCGCGTAATACATCCCAAATTTAAACTCTGAATACTGCGTTCTTTGTGAACCGCTGCCCCCGGACGGAGGCAATCATTGACTGCATCTATAAACTGCTGCCCCCGAACGGAGGCAATCACTGATTGCATCTATGCGAAGCATGATAACGCCTGCTAGGAAGATTTTAAAAGTAAACAGCATTATTTTATATTCTAAAATGTGGCATTGATTAACACGAATAACCATACCATGTAGGGAAAAGCTAAAAAAACCAGAAAAATGCCCTTTGTTTATTTTTTTAAAGTATGTCTGGTGTGGAAAATTGTAATGAAGCCAGATATATGCCATGAAAGACTATATACAGTGTATCGTGTAATTTCCAAAATATTAATTACTTAATCACATCAAAAAAATATTATGAAACCAGGATAACTTTTGTGTGACAGTGATTCCTATTATTCAATTTTGTATTCGAGTGTAACATACCCATGTATGCAAAAGTTAACTAAACAATTAACTGCGAGAAGCATTCTAGGAACGTACATATACGACCATAATAGACACTGGTGGTCATTTCTGTAAATATAATGGGCATACTGTAGAAGACCATTAATACAAATTTCTTATACATTTTGACATACACTACTGAATGTAGGTCCAGTTGTGACCAATTTTAGTTAATCAAACATGGAATACGTCATGTCCATATCTGGCCCAAATTCACATCTTCAATCAATGTATACTGTTTAATCACCCATTCTAGAGAAATTGCACTGTATAATGACTAAACAATCAAAAATACCCGGAAAAATGTTTCAGCACTCCTTCGAGTGAATAAAGTCACCGCAATTATCACGCTATCAAAATCAATTTTTCTAATGCATTGGGATCTTCCAGTGTATTTTCGAGCATGTATAAAGTCAGGGTCCAAATGCAAGACCAGCACTTAACGAGCACCCATTTGACTTTACAAGTTTGCTTTAAGCGGACTAATTTGCTACAGAGTAACGGCTGTTTTACACCGCACGGCCATCGTCATCATCATGAAATTGTGAAATGACTCTTAAAGAGGCAGACTAAATCAAAATTGTCCAAGAGCTACGTGCCCCATAAAACTCTGCTTTTATCCGGTTTATGTAAGGCCAGAGACGCTGTTGCACGGGTAGACGGTCAGCAATGTGAGTGTACATGCATGTCCGTAATTATATTTTTATTCATTTATGGCGGGGCTGAGGATTGGAATTTACCGTTTAAATGCGCGAGAGAGGCACTTTATCAAGCACTAAACAACGATTATGTCCAATAAATCTGCATATTATAGAAAAATTGCATCCGCCATTAATTTCAAATGCAGAAGTGCTATCCGGAAACATTAGCAGATTAGATGCAGGTGAGCGCATTAAGGGTAATCAAACAGTTAAACTTAAACATGATAGCGGGTCATTATAAAATAGTATATTTTATCCAGATCAAGCATGAAGATGTACAAACGGTTTTCTAACCGAAAGTACTACTATTTTGATACTGGAAATGTTCAGGTGATCATACATGTAAGTCTTACCCACATTACAAAAATCAATTTAAAAATTGTTGCAACAAGGAGAAATGTTTTAAATATAATATAATCATGTTCAAAATATGACATTATTTTTATCATGGATTGTGGCGCCAAGAGGCATTTACATTATTTTCTATTGATATTTTTGAATAAATGTTTGTTCGAGATGTAATTTTTTGTTGTCATGAAATATAAACAATGCCCAGTTCTACAATTTCTCGACGTCGCACTAAACAAAGGCAATTAGTTTGTTTGGTAAAAAAGAGGATTTTTCAAACAATGATGCATGGCACGTGCACATAATAATTATTGAGATTGTGATAGACCATGCGTTTCGTGCGATGATGCTTGGTGAAACAAACAAACTACTATGCATTGTTTAATGGCTGATCTGTTTGAATTCCATGCATGTTGTTGTGATGTTTTCTTTTTAATTATAATTTTATATACCTTGCAGAATAATCAGTAGCCCATTGATTTCTGTTGGAACGAAATCGAGATGATGACCATTAATGCAATTTTCGGACTAATGCAGAACAGACATTGAATATTCATACGATCGCATGAATATTGAAAGTGGATTTAAAGTTGCCCTCTCATAGCAAGTTGAAATTAAGCGATTCAATAAATTTTACTATCAGCTTTTGGAATGCACTTGACTCATTGGCAATACCGCATTATGCATGCATGTAGGCGACATGAAAACGTATACAAAAATTTTAATTCTAAATGCATAAATGCAGCAAATTACCAGGAATAGAGTTTCTACATTTCATAAATAAATGATAAAGTGTCAACATTTACCTCATGCTTTGCATACATCAACGTCACTTCGTCGCCATCATCTATTAAAAGAGAAATAAAAAACATAATTAACACACATATATATACGAGATTTTTGACATAAATTATGAAATAAAATCCGCGTAATGTACAGAAAGATACATGTATATAAAGTACATGTACGTAGCCACACTGTATCTCAAAAATAATTCAAATGCACGATTCATTGTAGGTGCCACAGATTTAACATAAGGCTGTGTCTAAAAAAATGTAAACTAGACAGAATCGACTGATCTATGGTATCATAGCGTTAAAGGTTGTTAAGTTTGCTCAAACACGTTTTGTTTTTCTGTCAAGCAAAAGACTTCAAGGTTTCGTATTAATGAACAGTTTTTATATAACTATGAGAGCTTCATATTATGAACATTGTACAAACTGATGAACAACGAAACTCATCAAGAAGAGCAATTCACTAGCCGTACCATCTCAAATTAAGAAAGTTTCAATATATCATTGTTCAAAGTATAATCAGTATGTTATAAGACGCCATACACCATGTTTACAAGCAAACTTTAAATCTTAAATGAAGCGTATTTTTACCATGTCATCAGCTACGTGAGTTTACCATGTTTCAAAACTTTAGATTTATCAATATATCATTAATAACAACTTCTTAACGGAATAATAATATCATTTATATTTGTAGTTACATTTTGATTTAAAATGATGTTAATAGTCCGTTAAATATATATATATGATATGATATGATATGATATGATGTTTATTTGTCGCAACGATACAGATATGATAGGGCAGGTAACAGGCTAGCAGTAACATAGAAATGAGGGCGTATATATACATGTATATGTCGGACTCTTTTGAGAGCGCTTTCGAGATTGCAAACATTTTAGTAAACTGAAGCCAACCTAGACAAAAACTAATTATACCAAGGGCATATTTCTAATCAATAAATCAAGTACAGAAAAAAATAAGGAAATCGATAAACGCAACGCATCCTCGAATGCATTTGTTTATCAACTTTCTCCTTATCGTATTTGCCTCTGTCCAACTTCGTAATCAATAAATAAATTCGGAAAGCAATTAAGTAGTGGTCAATAAATGATACATTAAAACGGTGCAGATCTTTCATGGCACTAATTGAAAGATCCCAACATTTAACGGGGTAAAATACAGATCATCATAATTACGCACAAAAAACAAATATATTAAAGGACATATCGTGTCTGCTAGAACAAGTGTCATTCTTGTTTTACTAATTAAATAAGGCTGAAAAATAAATATTTCATGCACATTTGGAGCAGGACATAGTTTGGGGTATTGTGCATCTAATGTTTTTAAAGTTATTTACATGTACATTGTTTTAATCCTAAGCAATTTCATTGAAGCACATATTGGTTTTGGAAACGATCATTTAAACAGCCGCAATAGTCTTATGAGTTCAATATGACTTCGTCCAATTGATACATGGTAAGAAATAAGAAACTCATGTAAACACTAATGTTTGATTGCTGTGAACAACCGACCGCAGGCCAAAAGAGAACGGTAATTTAGGAATAACAATTTTAGAAGATTCCATTTGAAAATCGTCTGGCTTCGGGTTAGGAAAATATGATAAGAATTTAAGATCACAACCACACAATGGGCAATATTCATAAACATAACCGACGCGTGTTTCAGGTGAAGAATTTTCAGATTTGTCTGGCTGTATAAAGAAGTTTTAATTAAATTTCAGTGCGCCTGTGCATGGTAAAATTTGATAAGCAGACAAGAATAGGGGCTATGATTGCGTAATTTTTATGCGTCGATCTCCCTATCAATTTGCTGCTTTGTCTCCTATATTTCCAATTACTTTATGTTGGGAGATGGGGACGAAATGTAGACAGCCAATGCAGACATATGAAAAGGACATAAAATCAGACGAATGACAAAAGATCATGAGATGTGTGGGTTTTACATGTGCACGCCACATCAAACCCACTTATATTCACGGAGGATAAAAGGCTGGCTGGCATAGGCCCATGGCCCCAGAAAAGGCGAAGAATCTTATAAATTTTCTAAGGGCGCATTGAGAAATTGGAGTTGCTTGGGAATTGCAAATATCAAGAGAAATCAAATATTCGCATTCAGCGAACGATGGGAAGAAGTAAAAAATGTTTTGTCAGCTATAGGTCACGCATGGTTGCCTCCAAATTGACATTTTCAAAACAGAAATAAATCTGAAAGAAATAATCTCCTTTTTAGTTAATGTTTGCGGAAGACGTTAGAGCTAGCTGAACCGATCCAGCTGAGAAAAACGCCTAGTAATCAGATCGATGTAATTGGATATAACAATGTTTTTGATGGGAGTTTTTAGCGACCATCATTATAACTGGGCTGAAATTAATTAATGGTCCTTGTAGTATCTCTTCCGTGTCAGGGCCGCGAGATAGTTGGATGGAAGTTATTTAACAAAGAAAGGCAATGTAAACCGAGATTCACTTTAATAAATTATTAGTAAAACGGAGGAAAAGTTTTTTCCTGCGAGGAGTCTACTATATCTAAGGCAAACCTAGGCCAACCGATGCCGTCAAATGAGTGCACCAGATAGGGACATAAATTCAATATTTATACTTCAATTGAAGAAAAGGATCGCTTTGTGTTCAGGGAATGGGAAGAGGTTACTTCAGTCGTACTTTAATGGCCAAGGTAGCCTTATATCGCTCCAGGTGCTTTTAAATAAGAGGGAAAAGGAGCTCAAACGTTATACGGTGCTCAGATGCAATTCATATACGAGGAAAAAACAAAACAATTTGGGAGATAAGCATTTTAAAGACGAAAGACGTCAAGTTACATCAAACATCAAACACAAAATCTTTACATTCCAACTCTACTTGGCTATATATAGCATACAAGAATTACACATGTAAGCTAAAAACTTAATTGTATGATTTAGCGTCCCCTTAAGTACACCTGGTAATCATTGCCAACCAAAAAATTTGAGAAAAACCTCAACGTTGTTACGTCTGAAATTCAAAATTTCAAAATGCAGAAACAATCTGAAGATGTCGTGCATGTGGCACGAGAGACATCTAATTCGAAATTCCATCCCTATCCATGGACTAAACATAGCATGCTCCCATCAACAATGGTACTGCCATTTTTTATTATGGTCTTAAAAAAAAGTTTGCCTTTTCATAATCAAATACCCCGAAAAAAGTGTTCTGGGGTGTATTGACAGGTCGTACGTGCCACTGGAGGCGCACATGTTGAAGTGGACCAAACATAACAAAATGTGGTAAACACCCTGTACGTTTCTGATGCCGCAGTATTTAAATGTTGTTTCGTAGTGATCAAAAAATCAAAACAAATAGTTAAGATTTTTCCCCTTGAGATCCGCACAATTTTACGACCAGTTTTAACGAGTAATTCAACAACATCCATCTATTTATTGCTCTCGAATTCCTAATGGGAAATTGTTGTCAACACCCAATACTCATTAAAAATTAAGGATCAAATATTGACGAAAAGTAAAAATTGCATTATTTGCAGCATCAGCAGGTAGTGCAGCAAGTGCTAGAATAGAAAATGGTGTCTACACATGGAAACGTTCAATGTATTTTCTTATGCCTTTTCTCATGATGCCAAATCACCTCTAACAGTGTTTTTAGATTCCTTTTTTTTTGTTTTAAGGGTAGGATTTTATGATCATCCTGAATAAATAGAAATGATTTCACTTTAGATCTCTTAAATGATGAAATCCAATGGTAATGTTTTACATGAGCTCACAAGGCTGTTCGTCATAAGCTGTCCATAAGCTGCCCAAATAAAAATTGAAAGACTGCAAACGTAATCGTGGCTTTTTGGTTTTTGTTCACTATCAATTTGCAACACAGTGCGCCACCTAAGGGACATCTGGGCAGACTTAAGTGCTTTATCAGCCACAATAAAGCGGCTAGACACGTTTTGACTTTTTGCAAAAACAGTTCTTCTTCTATGTTTAATATTAGCTAGCTTAATAGTAAAATATTAAAGTTAGATTTAGAGATCAGTATACAGTACTAATACAATGCTAAGTGTAAAAGCACTGACGTATCAATACACGTAAATGGACTACTTCAATATGCATTGATGTTAAGCAGTTCACTTTTGAAAGTCAAGCAAAAAGCGACCAAATGAAGATTTGCTGATTTTTTATCGGTCAAGATGAGACATCGTAAAACCAGAGGTAAAACTCGAGTAAATATTATCGATTGCTGGAGTAGAGATATCGATTCGTCCGACTTTTAAAGCCCAATTTTGGCTCGTCGTTGTTTTTTTTTAAACTTTCCTAAAGTAAACATGTACGACAGACGACCCATTTACATATGCCCGAGCCCATGCAGTTTTAGGCAGAGATAATATTTATCCTCCACCGAAATTCATTAAGCAACACACAGGGATGCATATAGACAGGCTTATTAAGGAGCAAAGATGCAGAACTGAACATCAAAAGAGGATTAATTGATCTTTTATATATTGTACGAGTGAGTATGCCGTGTAAACGTCTGATGAACGAATGTGAAATGTGCTAATTCACGATAGCTAATTTTCAAAAGACAAAAACGCGGCGTGTGTAAGCTACCAGCAAAAGTAATTTAATCACGAAACTCAGCTGAGCTTAATTAACGAGGCAGATTAATTTCTCTTGCATGTACCTTAATAGCGGTGTGCGTATGAAACTTAAATCAACAATCTTGAAAAGAAAACATTGCGACAAGTATCCCTTATAGAGATCGCCGTTGCGATTCTTGCCCTTTGACATGATAGACACCAAATTTTTAGATAAATCTTTGGTCAATGTTTAGCAAAGGATTTCCATGTAATAAATAGCAAAATGAATATTATCGACTGCTGTAGGGAACGTTGAGAAAAAAAACTGTATCAAAATTGGAGCATACAATGTAAGTTATGGATTTTGGTCACACAAAAGCATATTGCAAAAGAATAACGCCGAAGGTGAAATGTTTCAAAAACTGAATAATCTCTGGTCGTTATATCCCCACTCCCAATCCAAGATCATGACCTAATACTTGAAGATCCTCTTATGAGTGAATTAAAATGGAGGTGAGGGCGAAATGGTATATAATGTAAAGCAGAATACTTTTTAGCTTTTTCCCTCTATATTCAATGAAAATTAAACAAAATCGACTAGATTTTTTAACTTAAAAATGTCTAACTGAATACACTGATCTTGAAATACAAATATTTTAATGAAGACTTCAAAAAATGCACCCCTTTTTAAGCTAACATATTAGGCAAAAAAAATCACTTCATTAATCACATTAACCTTAAATGCACTATTCAGTTAGATAAGCTCTCCTTCGATATCCAGGCTCAGTGTTACGACATCCAGGGTGATCATAAAATTTTACCCTCATTACACGAATTACTTATATTAAAATGACCGTATTAAATATGTTACACTACTAACGTACTTATTGTAAACTAAAAAAATTGTCATTATGTCTATGGTTTCCATCATGATGCAACGTACTACAGATGTGCGTACAAAGTAGACGCTTTTTTATAGCTTTCAGATACCATCTTAAATACTAGATTTCTGTATAATTTATTAAACAAAAGTGGAGTACGCTGTTGCTTGTCAAAAAATAAACTGTATAGTTGGTTAATGAAACAGCGGTGCAAATCGTACGCAGCTGACGCAGTGTTTGCCCAATCATACAACTTGAGATTAGTGCTTTTTTAAGTGCTTCTCAGACTCCTCCACTTTACCTCTACTGAATATTTAATCGTAATTTTGCACACAGACAAAAAAATCTTTTGTGACATCAGCAAACCTTTACGATATAATAAGCTGGCCTATGATCTTTGTCATATAGGCCCTCAACATTATATGATACATGAAAAAACGTGAGCATTTGTTGAGAGCATTGCTAACAACATTTACGAAAATAGACCATTACACGGCATCCCATTTAAAGTAAATAAAAATTACCATTAATTCGCTATATTTATTTTTGAAAAAGTAAATAAACTTCAGTAAAACTTAAACATCACAATGAACAGTCGACGAGTGTTCCTATATGCCTTCAGGGTTTCATATAAGAAAAAGCAGCCTAGACGTTCTTGAGGGAAAATTTTCAATTTAAATCAAATCTTCCTTTTATAATTAACTTTATCGAAAAAATTACGCTGCACTTTTCATCATATTTTCCCTCGGAAATATTTATTTTAATAATAAATGCGCTTTTGATGAAACCAAAAGCAACCAAAAGAGGTACAGGAAAAGGCTGCCACTTGTGCCTCGAGAAAATGTATTCAGATCTTCAGTTTAATAATTGATAGCCAATGATAAAACACTAATTACAGTAGTCGTGATTAATTGTTGTAAATCAATAGCCCAAGGTGATGGTGGATTAGGTGCATCCCCAGGATCACTGTAAATGCTCAGCAATTCAATAAGAAATAAAAAAGATATCCTATCTCGTTTTTCTCCTGCATAATGGAACATGAATAGAGGATTACTTTAAACAGATTAGGAGAATCAAACAATGAATTTAAATTGCTCGTTTAATAATAAATGAACCAAATAATTACGATATTTCTAAATAAATATTTCATATTTGTAATCGGTTTATGAGAGAGTCTGCCATGCCACATGTATAAATTTCCCATTCATCGCGTCTTTTACTATTATAAGGAACAAATATTTTGCAACCAACCAAACCTGATCATAATTAGTGCTGATTTACTCACTGATGACTCAGGTCGACATTGTTCTGTTATCAATATTTAACGTTAACGTTAATGTTCATGGGTATTGTATTGAACCGACGTGTTAGGTAATAATTTCATATTTAAAATATATATATAAGAATTTAAAATGATGAATTGTAACTCCATCCAACGGCTAAATACAGAATTTCGGTAAAATCCAATTTTTAACTGTATATATTCATACTTGCCAATTTTCACTTTTTATTTTCTCCAAGATTCTGCTTATACAGAATCTCCTTATGAATTTCAGGGCAAACCGAAGAGATATACTAACATCAATAATTGCTTAAACGAATTTTTATGAAAGCATTCGTTTTTAATAGAACATCAGAGTATCAGGTTATTTCAGTCAAATGGGACATCTGAGAAAGCTAAAACGATGAATGTTCGTGTTATTAATATCAAAAAAAATTCGAAACTTTATCCACGCAGTGCACTGAAGTGATCGCACACATTTCTGCATTGAAATCTTTTTGCATCGAAATTTAAGCTACATGTTAGCAAACACTGCTAAGAAACAAAATCTTTAGATTCCTACTACAATGGTCTAGTTATAAACGCGGGCGAAATAAGTTTACATGGTGAAAATGCAAACCCAATTATCAATATATAAAGCTTACGTTCGCTATGAAACTGATTTTCAATCAGTGAATGTAATTAACTGGATTGAATATCACCCTCCTCATTTATAAACTGTCTCGTCTGCAATTCATATTATTTTTCGCTACTGACAATGGTGATGAGAGGTTAAAAAAATCAGAATAAAAAAATGCAATTACTGTTTCAGGGAAAAAAATTGAACTATAAAGCTTCTATTAGGGCAATTGGCATTCTACGGGTATCGTATGGAAACACAGAAATCATTGCTCGAGTTAGATGAACACTTCATTAACGACCGCTTTTAATTGCCGATGAAACGATTTTATAAGGCTCGAAATTAAATTAAATGAGCGAGAGAGTTTGCAGCCGAGCAAGAAATGAAAAAGGGATGTGTTAGGAAAATAATGCAAAAAGAAATTGAAGAAAAATAAAAAAATTGTAACGAAAGAGAAGGAGCTAGGGAAAGAAAAGATCATTACTCGATAAGGTAGTCAAGGAAACAGCACAGATTTGAGTTATTTTCAATTTCCAATTGCATCAAAATATCGATTAAAGGCTATAGTCAACCAGGGCTTTGATAATCAATCCTCGTGGCAATCTTATTGCGGCAAGTGCGTTTTCAAACAGCCCTTTTGTACAAAGAGTCAAATCTGGAAGTCCTGTTTGGATAATAGGCTCGGATGACAGTAGGCACGAGTGCACTACACTGGGTTTATGGTAGACGGAAATCGATGACACGCAATCAATGCTTTTATGTTGCAGTATATTGAAGCCGTGAAATAAAAATCAAGATAATTTTCGAAAGCAAAAAAAAAATGTCATCTTGAAGTCACTTTTATTGAAATATTTGATTGCAACGTTATTCAGGCTTCAATTATAAATACAAATTAACTCCGACCTGGGTAGATTAAGCAAATGTGGATCATGCGATGTGCATGTGGACGAGCATGACGTAATCCATGTGACCATATTTTGCTTATAATATAGTTTCATTCATCTACGTATATGTCAATAAATATCCATATAAGGCTATATACCGCTAATAAAATTCAGAAACATGATGGCAAAACATTCCAAATATGTTCACATACAGATATGCATGGTCATTGAAGTCTATATGGTTAGAAATATTCATTCCTAGAATAATTTTCAAAGTCTTAGTTAAATTGTGCGGATAAATAAATCATTATGGTTTATTACTTATAAGAGTATGAATAACTACTAAATATTTTGGAAGAAAATAACTAGTATTTATAATGGTACACTTTTGGTCAGCATCATTGTAAAAAATATGTAACCGAAATCACAGAAAGCAGGTGTATTTTTCTGAGCTTCATATCAGAATGGCTATGAATCTCCGTTGGTAATAAATCTTTACAGGGTAAGAAGGGGCCATGTGATTTGCAAAATCCTGGTGGTTGTTTTCGGGAGATACGAGCTTGGCTTATACAGATTTTCTCAGTAACAGTTCATTATAAGATAGAATAAAACAGTTTTCAAATTAAGATTTCCATGCTCATTTATTGCAGTATTAAAAGTTCCTCCTCGTTGGAAGCTTTCGATTTTTTTCAACTTTTCTTTAAGCTCAAATATTTGCTTCGTATTGCACTTACAGAGATTTACAGAGATTTTACTAGGTGGATCTAGCAATCGTAAAGGAAAAGGATTTATTTTGATCCCTTCGATTTTATAATGAGTGGGCCAGAAAAGAAAGGCACCTCCATAAACGATGTCAGGCACCGCACAACACAAACCGTCTATGAGTTCTTATGTTAGGAGACTTATATTAAACACTTATTAGGAGGTATTATATTAATTTTACAAAGTCGACGGAAAAAGATGAGATCAGCTTATCACCATCAGCTTTTCCCACATATCTTACTTTAAGTTTTGGTGAGCATTAAATTTTCCACGATGAGAATATTCAGATAAAAATAAATAAAATAAAAGTTTGAATTGCTTTGCCGTGTTTACTTTCTACGAAGAAAAAACAAAAAGAAACGCAGTACTCATCCCACATATTTCGAGTTTAATAAAAAACTGGAAAATATCTGATCTGGTATTTTTCGATCGTGCCAAACACAAGATGGCCGTTTTGCCTCGTCCGCTCGCAAGACCTTGAATCGCAATTGATCGACAAACTGGGATTGAACTTTTGCTGAAGACAAGATCTCAAGACTTGGTTCAATAAACATTGGTTACCGCATCTGTCAGTCTATTGTGTCAATACGCGCTTGCATGGGGGATATAGTACACAGTACATAGAAGTGGAAACACACTGAGCTAAAAGAGAAAGAAAGCAAAAAAATAACAATGTTCATGGCGAGCATCATGTCAGCAGCCATGCAGGAATATTGCAAAGCGGAATTTCGACATATTTTTCTAACCCCTATCTCGCCTCATCTTTAGAGATTCAAAAGAAAAATATCGAAAACCGTACAGTCGCCATTATGAATTCATTGCAGTTTCTGTTCCCAAGGAGAATGCATGGTCAATCTGAGCGCTCCAATCAATGCACCGCCAGGGAGTTTTTTAATTAAATTCAAGGAAAACCGTCTTCCACTGGGTATTTTGACCTTTTACGAACGCATTACCCGTGCATATATAATAGAATTTTATACGCTACCTGTAAAATATAAATGATTCAACTGACGTCAAACCAGGCAGAACCATCCTCACAAGGATCCCTAATTACATACAAGGATATTCTGCATTACCCTTTGAGCATCACTATATCAGGCTGAGCAATTCAAAAAGCAAAATATCTACCTTTCGCTTACAAAAATGCTCAGGTCAATTACAGTAAGTATACTAGATTCTGTACATTAATACAGTATACATGTATTTGTGTCCTCCATATTTGTGTTGTCATTATAACATATTTACAAGTTGTCTATGATTTCTACGCTATGGTTTTCTATGAACATTTTCTAAGATGGGAAAAAGTAAGCAAATTGTTTTTGCAAACCTTTCATTTGGTAAAGAGATCCCCTTTTGAATGGCAAAACAGTAACAAGATTTATAAAATAACACTTGCAGGGTACCCTTTCTAGCAAATCTTCAGAAATTCCATATTGCATTTAAATGGAATTTAATACATGCAGGTAACAATCACCTTGTGATTCCTACCAAAAGCTTGGATGTAATTAGTTTCCTACGGACCAATAGGCTGGCCACAATTTTCTCCATAGAAAGGAAATATTGAAGTTGGCAGATCTTGAAGATCTTGACGATGCTCATTGCATTTCCCAGTTTATCTCTGCGCCTTATATGAATAGCTTGTGATTCACGATTACGTAAGCCCATGAAAGGGTTGCTAATGCATATTATCAGAAGAGATTCAAGTGCACGAACACTTTCATTTATGACAGAAGATAAAATTATCCAGCGATAATATTTAAAGTTGCAGGCGCGCAAAATCATGGCTGAGAGATAAGTGAAATGTGGAGAGAACAAAACCTTAAGCACTACAGCTGGCATTTAACATTTCCTGTAATTGCAATAAAAATGCACTTGACAGCCACCGGTAAAATCCCCATCGGCCTTTGCAGTATTAAATTCCTAGGGAACAGGGCTATATAACGGCGTGTACACAGCAGTCATTAATTGGCATCAATCTATTAATTTATTAAAGGGGATCAGCCGATACGTGACTACGCGGTTAATTAACTTATTCAATCTCCCTAAAACACGTTACGGCGTCGACACGTATTACGTATATCGACTTAATTGCCCGTTAGGTCAGGAAATCTCTATTGGCACGTTTACGACGGTTCATGCAAACTGATGTAAACGATGCATTTTACGCATTTGATCAGCTGGAAAATGACTGTCTGATCACTCTAATACAGTTGAAATTCGAATGGTAAAGAAAAAAAGGTGATCGTAAAGTCCTATTCCTATTGCAAAAAAATAAGTTTTGAAAAACTGCGAAAGATACAAGCACCAAATTTTGCAAATTGGTAAATGTTTTGAATTTCATAAACTGTATTTGATTCACATGGAGTTGTTCACACATCTTGTGATTTCTTAAAGATATCGAATCTCATCATAAACTAAACTTGTTATTACCCATGCAAACGCAAATTTATAACTTAAAAGTACGGATGATGAAGCTAATGAAGACCAATTAACTAGAGATCGATCTCAATTTCAAGAACATCTTGTTCAGACGTTCGTCTTTGCTCCGTGCACAAATCGAATCTGTAAAAATATCTATACTCAGTCGTCCGAACAAATGATGGTGGACAATGGTCGCCCTTGGGCTTCATTCAACCGATGATAAATCTAATAAATTGATCAAGCAGATGGACAAAGTAGGTAAATTATTCGATGACGTCACCGATAAAACTTGCAACATCCGTTATGCTTTCTTTTATCCAGTCTACCCCATGTTTCCTTTCTATATGGATGCATATGTCCAGAATAGCAAATTGATCCTTTGGGATAACGAGCTGCTGAGTCCGTATAATTATCAATCAAGGTTGGACAGGAATGCCTGCCCTACCATGCACTAAATGAATAAAAATGAATAAAGAGGTTCTGGAGCAGAATAACCATTTCGGTTAAACTATACTGGATCAATTCCCTGAATCCGGCATCTGGTTATCAGAATAAAGTGATCATGTACATGCAAATCAGTCAATCATGTCTGGTAATGATCATGAATGGTTACGATGCCTTTGAAAAATATTCTGTAAAATATCACAACCATGAAAACGCAACAATGGAAAGAATCAGTAACATATTGATGGTTTACTTCACAGATAGTTTAAGTCCGATTTTCTACAATAATCAGTGAGATGTATACTATGAATCACATAGGGCATACGTTGTGCCCAAAATTAGGAACACCACAGAAACTGGGACTGAAGATAATTGCAATTGCAATATATATTATAACCACTAATTGGTGCAAATTATGTATGCCCACATATCGTATGGCCTTTTTGTAATGCATGTACATGTACATGTACAGTATATAACTGCTCGGAGCTTCAATACCTGTATAGCATGTTCTGCCTAGGTGAAATTGTTCAATTGTAAGTTTTTTAAAAACACAAAAGCATTCCAAGTTAGACATTCATATAGTTATCACACATGCATTCAACTTAAGACATACAGTGATAATTATGCAAAGAGGAAAATGTATCTTTAATAAGCGGTTCTAAACAATTAAAAAAGAAAAGACTTAAATATCGGAGCAGTAAACCTTCGTTGTATAAATCCAGATTAGAATGCAAACGGTATGTCAATTATTATACTCGTTCACTACCACATTTCCATATGGATAGTAGCAAAAAGGGCAAGGATCAACTTGTTTTCGTTTAAAGCAAAAGCTTTAATATGAAAGCTTCAATTTGAATTTACGAGTCAATTAACCCACATTACGCAGCTCGTTCTATACTGCCAAACATGTTATATTAATTTTAGTATAACCCAACAATAATTTTGAGTATATACATCATCAGAAGAAAATTGAGTGGAAATTTCCCTTCGCGATCAGGCGCTGATCTATAAGGAAGAAGATGCTGTTGCCATGGAAAATAGATTTAGTCATTTCTTAAATTATATTTTCCGTGTCTTATAATAAGCCTTGATAAAAATCCACTCGAATCTGTTATGCCAGGTGCCTGAAGGAACGAAAGTTTATCAGAAAGGAAATAAAAACGTTTACGCCGAAGATTCGAGCAAATCATATGCGCGATTTAAATTCGATGTGTCATAAATAAATTCGGCAGAGTGATTGACTTTTCCGAGTTATTTAAAATCAAAGTTAAATTGGAAATCATAACGTATTTCCTCCATTCACCGTCAACGTTCAAAAAATTCACGAATGTATTGTTCATAAAAGAGGATCCTATTATTAATCCATAATCCATCCCTACGTAATCTTCATAACTTTGACAGTTTTCGTATCAATTAGAACACAGTTTAACATGTCATTCTGTATTTAGATTTTAACTAGCCACATCAGGACATGTAACTGAATAGCAGTCTTTTTCCAGACAGATTTAAACTCCATGATTAATTTATGACCAAATTTCAAAGGAAAATGATGAGATTGCTGCTAGCTACGTGTCATATTAAAGAAAACTCCGATTTCGACTTCGTGAATAAAGTCGAAAACATGTCAATTAATGCGTTCTCGTGAAAGCTTCAACTTTAGTCAATGAAGAAAAACGGCAAGATAAAATGCTGATCAATGAATTGGCCTCAAATACGAAAATTTGAAACATTGACAAAAGCATAAAATATAAATTTCATGCAAGATGTGACATGAAAGAAAATTGAGGAGGATGAATGAGACGGATACAGAAAATGATTATCAACACGAGCATAAAAAAGAGATTGACTCGATCAAAATCATTCTGGTCGTAAGTGCTGCGCAGCACTTCGCGAGAAAAACCATATAGAAAACTTCAAAATTTACGACAATTGCTTCAGCGGCTTAGAACACTTACTAGAGTGTATGTGTTATTAGTACAATGAACGATATATCGCGTGCATGACAAGCCCTACTGCTTACTTTTCATATTTTATGAAATGTAAGCAGTAGTGATTAAATAATCCTAGAAAGATCCTAGAAAGATTCAGTTCAGTTTGCTTAATGGCGTTTATTATGAACGGGATATTTTCAAAAAACCATTGCGTATTATTCAAGCATGCCATGGATTAGGATTAAGTTAGGATTATTATGGTATTAACTCAAGCTGGGAGCATTTTTCACACTTCCCATTAGGCATTCGATGCAGCATAAATAATTTTCGAGATTTATCTTTGCAGGAAAATCTTTATGACCAGTTAGTGCAACCATGAAGTCAATACCAGAATCATGAAATTCTCTCTAAGTTAATATCGAAGGTCATTTCTACACGAACATTCCTAACAGCTCGTAGGCTGGCAGTGATTGCCTGACTAACCAATTCATGCCCAGGCTAGATTAGGTTGGGTTGTGTTAGGTTAGATTAGATTTAGATCAGGATATGTTCGGTTATGCACTGTAAACCATAAAAGTATAAATGCAGTTTTTATGGGGTACAAATGTACATTTGCACCCCATTATAGGACTTGGGTACCTTTTCATTAAGAAATGACCCACATCCTCCATGTCTGCTAACATTCACCATGCAATGTATGCATTTGGTCATCATCTGTACCACTTGTGGTTTTTGCAAAAATAAGCAAAAATAAGAAAAGAAAAAATGTACCTTAGAGGTACATTTGCCATGGGCATACATGTATGTACCTGAAAGTGTTGAAAATTAGGTACAAATGATTTTGAAAATTAGGTACAAATGATTATCATATATTTACCCAAAGGGAGTAAATAATTTTAAAATTTTGACCTCAAGGTACAATATGAATGGGTACAAATGTGGACTCGTATGTTCCCCTAGGAACACATGTCAAGGGTACACGTGCAATCAACGTATGTACCCATAGGGTGTGTATATAGTTTCTAAACGTTTGTTCCCTTAAGGTTCAACATTTGTACTTTTTTTGTTTAGAGTGTGCATGTCGAAGCAGAGTATAATCTGTAGTACAGTCACCAACTCGAGAAGTTGAGTTGACATACATGAGCTCGTACCTCAATTTGTTTGGAGGAGGGACTAACGAAGGATAATCCAAAAGCAGTATGAACTGAAAATTGCGCATGTGCAAAATTGTACAAAACTTTCGTTTCAGACGAGTGACTGTCTTTAAATGTAGGTAGCATCAGCTAGTGACTGTCTTCAGAAGGTTAGCAAACATCGCGGAGGTTGTTTTCTTCAGTTTTGATGAACTAAAGAAGACCATAAATGTTGAGGTGCTATCGATGCTCAACGCCGCTCCCCCTAGCGGGATTTCGATCCCTTAGGACGAAAATCACGCCGGCTGATCCGTCCTATTTCTGGACACTGGTCAAAGGCATCCGGGCCCGTGCAAACAGCCCACCTGCACTTCATTCAGATCAATATTTAAGGAGAAGTTATGGCCGCCAAATGGCATCAGGACTGGGGGCGCCCTGGCGCCCAGGCGATTCTTCCTCATAAAACCCAGTAAAAATTAATATTGGATATACGTGGCGCATTAGCGTGGATTTTGCAGGTTTATTTCTGGGAAACATGGACGGAAACCCTGCGCGGTTGTTATGGTTTTGTCATAACCTGTTTAGCCGCCAATGTTGGTATGACAACAGAGCCTTTGTCGTGTTACTAAGTGCCATAATTGAATGCCAAAAGACACATTTCCAACTGGCGTTTTAAAACACGAAGACGAAGTGGGGCCTTGGCGTCTTGGCCAATCCTGAAGAGTAATTATCAGGTTTTAGAAGATGAAAGACGCGCCGCCCAACATGCGATCCAAATGACACTTTCTGCTTGTATATTTTCGTTTATTTCTACGATGCATCAAAACAGATTTTTTGGCCTCTTCTTGCTCGACATCGAAATTGATTTTCATACGAATATACGAAGCTACATCGATTCCCCTCGGGCTCCACCAACCCCCCACCCCCATGAAATCAGATTTTGGTATGGAAATATGGAATTTTCAAATTAGGCAGATGTCATTTGGGGAACATCAGGTACTGGTTTGTGCCTGAATTATGCACCAGAGCCAGAGCTCCGATGCAGCTATGGGCTATAATGTGGCGAATTAATGACGCCATACATTGGCGTCAAGCTTAACGGTCGTTAGATTAACATCGTCTTACGTTGAAGTCGGCGAGGGATTCTTAAGTTTTGTAAATGGTGGTTTCATAGTTGAAGCAGCGTCATGGTTAGTCGGTTGGTTGGTTGATTAATCGCAAAGGCGCCATGCCTAAAAGATACGAGATTGCAATTTCGTAACCAGATTGGATTCTCGTAACGGCAATTACCTCAAAATCTCGTATTTGTAAAATTTCGTTGCGCTGCGCCAACTTCCTAATAACGAACGAAAACTAAATGGATCGGAACACAAAATAGCATCCGTGTGCAGTTAACTTCCAGGAATCAATGTCCATTTCGCAAAAATAATGCGTTTTCGAAATCGTGCCCCAACTATTGTTTCCAAAAATTTGCTAACTTATCAATTTCGAGCCATAAATGTCTGCACCGAATGAGGATCGTGGAAAAAGCCCTTCGTCACCAAATTAAACTCTGGATGTCACTGATTCAAACTCAATAGGCGTGCTATGGAGATATGGATTTCGCGCAAAATTCGATCAATTTTCTCGGGGTGCTTCCGTCTTAAGGAACCGGCGTTAAAAAAGCCAGGAAACTGAGGGACATATGTGCGAGCAAGCTACGAAAAGTGTTTGGTTACGACCAGTCAAAGTAAGCGTATAAAACGGGTCTCAGTAAACCCATGTGACAGACTGTAATCCATCCAGGATTACAATTTTAAAAAATCTGATCCCAGTGTTCGAATAAATGGAGAAAGAATCTGAAATAATGCGGATCTATAACTCCTAAAAGGTTTCCTCGATAGCAAAAATGCAAGCGTGTCTATTGTAGAGAGATAACAATAAAATAGGCCTATGTCCGAGCAGACCGAGCACACCTATCGAAAACGATTTATTCACCATGACAACTTTTGCCTTTGTATTCTAGGAATAATACGGAACGTAATATATGCGCCATGCATATATGACCCAATCTTGGGTGATCCGCTTGGGGAAGAATAACCATCAACGTAATACTAGGCCTCAGTCGGGCTGAATAAATATGCATTCAGAAAAAAACCTTTTAGGGAAATAAATCATATTACCCAAAATCAATAAAAGAAATTAGCCCTCGTGCTCTGACTGTGCCCAAATAGTAGAGATTGGATTACGTGTCAACTGACCCATTTTGGTTGAACGTCCTCCGACAGAAGGTTAGATTACTTTAGCTATCTGCTACTGCTAAAGCAGAGTATTCAAGTGTTACGAAAAGTGATACCGAACATTAGCTGAAAAAATTACGAAATCTAAACCATAACTAAAATTTTGCTCTAAATTCCTGATTGAATCATTCGATATAATTTACTACTTAACTTGGTCCTTAATTTCATAACATATTAAAGCATTTGCATAGCAGAACTTTATTTGAATTCACGCTGATTGAGTACAGGCAATAGTGTCAGGAGCTAATTTCAAAACCATCCCGATTAGATTTTATCAAAAAGTTGGAACAGGTAGTACAGCTCCAAAATCTTGTTTATTTCATGTATTTTGTTCGAATAGATATCAAATAAATAGCTTTAGGAGTTCCTCTGCCTCGTTTGGGTAGGACTTAATGGGTAGCTGTCATGTTAAATTTACCCCTGAAAGTAGGCAAACACTGCTAGCTTAGGAGTAATGTACCTTTGTACCGTGGTTACTTTTTTCTTATTTACATGCAGAATACGTTCCCAACTTAACCTGAAAATTAATTACAAATGAACTTGAAATGTATATTTTTTTATGAATCATTCACATTATAGCCAAACTATCATTAAAAGCAAACGTATCTGATTGTACAGAACAACTCAGGAATTCTTCTACCTTTTACAAAACTTGCTCCTTGTAACCCTAAACAGTTTTTTTAAGTTAAATGTTTGTAATAAGGGTATGCCTTTATGATCACTCTGTATTTAACCTTTCACAAGTTGTAAAAAATTATAATTATCAATTACCATAAATTGCACATTTTATTTATGCCCTTAGTCGAATATTTCTTGCCAGAAATTCCGAGTGCCATTAATTCACTTCTTTGTACCAACTAGGCTTAATCGATATTAAAAACGCACAGCTCGTAAAAATACAGTATATTTGATGAAGAGCTATGTCTCGTACTTTGGGTAAAGAAAAACCATCGTGTTGGTGAAATGACTAAGTTTCACTTATAAGAATTGTATCGCGTGTAGATATTGTATAGATCCTTAATAAAATCTCACAAATCCCTTATCCATTTTTCATGAAGAGATAACAAAACATTTGAGAAAGCTGAAGTGGGGAAGCCAATACACATGGAATTCATATATGCTGATGGAAACTTGACATACTTCCTCCATGATCTCCACTGTAGTTAACAGATGTACTTCACACAATGACTCCCCCTAAGCCTACTTACTTCGGCATTTCCTTGTGGTTCTGTTTCACCAGCTTATCAACATCAGCTGCTATGAAACACGTTTACCTTTAAGGGTCTTCAATTATGTTTAATTAATCCCTTGGTGGCAGGTAGCTTAATTCAGCAATTTCCAATAACATTGTAGTGCATTTATATGATCTCCCAAGAATTCCAGGTGGCTGCTTTTAATAATTTTTATTAGGAATACGCTGCATTATTACTCCATTTTATGCCAATTCTGCAATTCGCGAGGTTAATTACTCGAGACGCCTTTAGACATAGGTGCAATTTTAATCAAAATTGAAAAACTTTGCATTTAACAACACCTAATTCCCCTATATCGATCCCAATGACTACCAAAATATTCGCTTTACGGTTTCCACATTCTGGAAGACTTTCAAATCTATGTTACCCTTTGGCTTCTTTTGAAGCTTGTATTTCCAATATTTGAGTTCCTGAATTCAATATGAAGATTTCACTACATACGCTCGCATATATTGACTTATACAGGTATATATGTACTAACAAAACGCATACAAAGTGGTCGAAAAGTACTTCTATCATTAAAAAAATACATGTATTTTTAAAAACTATATCACTGTTTTATATAATGGTATTAAACACAACGGGTATGAAATACAAATGTGCTGTATGCAGATATTGCACAATGATAATGTGCATGTATATTCAAAATTGTCTGAAATAATTAACATTAGACGAATCTACAATGTAAACGTTTAAAAAATAATGGCTTAGTGTAATTTAAAGATCCACAAGCAAATATTTGCCTAAATGATAGCCAATCCAATTCCTCGCAATTTCGAATGTAATTGTGGGCAAGTTAAACCATTTCGAAAGCGCATTTTCACTATAAGCACCGAAAACGCGACACTTCCATTTACGTTTTCGCCCTACTGAACCTTCTTCATTTGCTTTTAGGCTTTCCATGGCCAATCATTAGACAAATCAACCATGGATTCATTAGCATAATTCGACTCCGTGCAATACAACGTAAATGAATTTTAATTGCATTTCCATTAAAGTCTTTGCGTTAATGATAAGCTAAAGATGTTATTATATTTATTATTTCCTAGCGATACACTACAATTGTAGTACTAAACACTCAAATTGGTCTCCAGCATTCGAATTGCACACAATATTAAAACGTATTTAGCACTGGAAAATATCCACTACATTTGGAAGTATAAACAGCCTGGACGATTCAAGAAAAATTTAAATAACTACATTAAATCTTTTAAAAATTAAGGAAAATTTCTTAAAAATAAGCGGTTTGCAGATCATGATGGTTTTATCTACATGTATATTAAAATTCCACTTTTTAATGTAAACCATAAATCTAAAGTAATATAATAATCCTCATAGGCAGAAAATTTGTATACCTGAAGGAAATGCCATCATCCGAACATCTGTTATTTCAAATAAATTATTTTGTTGTTTTTTATTTGGCAAACCAAATTTAAAGAAAATATATTTCCGCGCACATATATTCAAAAAAGGATTAGTCGAATAAATGAATATATTCATTTCTAATTTACATAATTTTCAATAGACGATTGTCTCAATCACAACATTCTGTTATATAATAAATTGTGCTTTGGCTTTCCTATTTCAAAAATACATTTCTTTTCCATGAGAGAACTGCTTATTGTTAAAAATGAAATTTGATGTATGAATTTGGCCAACTGACAAATAACTATACGTGTAAGGTAATGTATCGTGTTGTCGGAAAAACGATAGGCATCTGTAATGAAAAATGTCACCTGTAAAGTTGTGTGTTTTGCTTTAAAAAACTCAGAATGATTTTACACAAGCTTCTATTCAAGTAAAATAGAGCAAAACAAAATGTGACAATACGGTACTAACACTGTGACATTGTTTCCCTTGAATCGAAGTTCTCTTACACCGATACATGAGCAATCCAATAATGTAGTTATTGGTGTCAATTTTCATCAGTAAATTAATGACAAGCGAAGCCCCATTATAACTTGGAGATATACGAAAACTCATTGTCAGACAATAAGATTGTGCCATGTTATCCCATTGAACAATTCTACAAGCGTTTTATTACTCTGGTTTGAAAATCGACATGAAAAATATAAATCGAAATGTAGTATATATAGGAGATGGTTGGAAGGCAAACGGGTAGTTTTTGATCGTGTCCCACTTATGTTTTTGTACCATTGCAAAATAAACATGGCACTGGGTAGAATAACAATAGAAATAAGCACTTCATAACTCTCTCGGCATGCATATTTCCCTCCAAACAATGATGTGAATTGAATATAGAACGAGAAACTACTTAATCCTGGATCATAATTACGTGTGAGCAACATTGAGCAGCACATCAATAATGAGAAAAGTAAAAGCAATATCATTGAATTTAAGGTTGCTACAAATATTCTTTTTCCATGTGAATAAATATTCGCACAAAATATGATTGAAATGTTTTATGACAGTACATTGCTTTTGGCTACTCCTAAGGCTTTCAGTTTTATCGAACCCTTAGTCTTAGTTCAATATTTCTCAGACATTTCACATGCGTTTCCCTTTAAAATCATCGATCTTACCAAAGTGATGCGCTTTTAAAATCGTTTAAAATTGTCTGAATTTAAACTAAATTAAATAGAAAAGAAATCGCTAATAAACCGTGATACATTAAGTTTACCGATACGTTAACTAGCTTTTGTTTTACGGGTATTTAAACGGCAACTTTATATTCGGTTCAACAAATGATTGATCACGTCTTGTTCATGTCAGTTGAAAGCGTGTTATAAAGTCTCAACTATAGCTTGCAACACAACTTTGATCGACAAAAGTTGAATCGTGAGGACACATTGCTTCAGATTATTAAAATAAAGCGTCAGTAGTAAAGTCAATCATCAAGATGAAAACCTAACCCTTATGTTTATTCAATCAAATTCGTTACAAAAATTTCTGCGAAGTTGTTCCATTAAATTTGATTACAATTTTGCAAAGAACCTTCGGGCTTCTTGAATATGCGCATTAATTCAATAAGGACATGCATGTTATTTTCATTTCGTTAATTTCATGGAGCCTGGATTTTAAGTAAATGAAAACTCTTTAAATTTATTGCTCGAGAAACTTCATCTACAATGATAGACGTTGATCAGCTAAATCCTATAGGAGGGACTAATTTAAGGTAACTAACGGATGGATCATTCTGGATTGCACGACCTCCAACGCTTGCTATACAGTGTAGAACAAAACCAAAACGAAGACTTGCATATGACTATAACATCGATTGTATCTTTTAATTCATTCCAATGCCAAAACTGATTAAACATTTGGGGCATTTCTATGCCATCTTAAAACATCTTATCCCTGTTAACCGTTTCGTTCGAATTTGATCGATATTGAATTATTTATTGAATAAGCATTTCAACCAAATGTTAGGCGAAAATTTTAATCGAATCCGGCACCATGTGGTGTATAGAGACATACGGTCATTTTGGGCGTATTTATTTCAAAATCGTTTTTTGGAAACTTAAAATATAAAGATAATGATATCGCATTTTCGTGATTTTCCGACCTCCCCACCAACCCCTGCTCCCCCACTTCCCAATGAACAAAAAAATTCCGAAATGAGAAAAAATCCATCAAATTATTAGCATAAATGATAAATTTTTCAATCACACAAATGCACATTTTCAGAAAAAAAAAGAAAAAAAAGAAAACGCCGCAGGAAAAATCCTTTGTAAAACTACATTCGTGGATAACAAAATAATAACAGTTTTGTACTGTTTTAAAAACAGCAATGACGTCATCGTTTAGCTATTTTCTTACCCTAAGATGATGACACGATACTTAAACGTCCCCTTAGCTGTCCCTTACTGCTTACTTGTCGGGCCGTGCCTCAATCCTCCAGTTTACGAAAGCATCATTTTATCATGATTTGTGAATAAATGGTTAATTTTAGTCGCACAAAAACCGATTTTCAAAAGAAAAGAAAACTCCGTAGGCGACATATTTGCAAACCTGGATGACAATGTTTTCTAAAATAGCGATGCTGGCATCATCGTTTGGCCCCAAGAACGTATACTTCGTCTCTTAATTCATTTTTCTCAGAACTTGATGAATGACGGATTTCAACCCGTTGTTATATTCGATGTAATTCAATTCAACGCTATACCCCACAGTGGGCTAAAAGCCATGCGGAGTGTGGCATATACCAAGCCGTTACTCATCGCGACCAATTAGTTAATTGTCCAAAACAATGGATTGCAGGGATAAGTCAGCAAAGATGACATCAGAGCCTGGCCAATGCTTTCATTATTTGTTAAGTCCACTCCCCCAAGAAGATGTCATGACACACGAACATCCCCTTTATCGTGTTTTCTCCGTTAATTTACAGGTCAAAAATTGTCCATTCGTTTCAAGTCAGTCCATCTTAGGCAAAAACACAATGACCCTTTCCAGCAAAAGTGCGCGCACATTTTCGGCCCTAATAGCCCATCGACGGTGGTCATCCCAAAGCTTCCTTACTTACTTAACATTTTATCCATTTTCCCGTTGGGATAGCATGGCACGCTAGTTTTTATCTCCTGCGCGTATCCGATCTGGGCAGCATCTCCGGCAGCCGGCAAAAGCCCATGAAACGATGGCGTCGGCGGCGTTGGAGGGCTTTGGCGTCTGGCGGCGCCGCGCGAGAGACCAAGCCGAGCGACACGACAGCGAATCACGGACTGGCTTCAGCTGCTCAGACAGCAGCTGATCGACGACGAAGGCGCACTTCGCACTGCGCCTGCCCAGTGCGCCGCTGATGCAAGATGGATGTGCCGCTCATGGGCTCATAGGCGCATGAGCGACTTCTCCATGTCCAAACTTTTTTTTGGGAAACTCAGTTGTTGGGGAAAAACACAGACGCGTGAATTTCAGACCGCTTATTGAATATCAATGACGAAGTCTGGAACCGCCAAAACTTCCCAGAAGGCACCGCGACCGAATTTCACGGTACCACAGTGGCCGACGACGTCATCAAGAGCGAGGGATTGGTTGTAAAAGGGCTGTGTATGAACGACGTCCATCGTAATGTGGATGTCATGCTTAGACACCCCTTACAATTCGGACGATTGGAAAACTTCCCACCTACACTGTAAACCGTAAAGGTACAAATGCAGTTTTTGTGGGGTACAAATGTACATTTGTACCCCATATATCATGTATGTACCCTATGGGATGAAATGATTGAAATATGTGTACCTCAAGCTATAATATGAACATGGGAACACATATGTCAATGGTACACGTGCAATCAACATATGTACCCATAGGGTGTGTATATAGTTTCAAAACATTTGTACCCTTAAAGTTCAACATTTGTACTTTTTCCGTTTAGAGTGTACTAAATCCCCCTGCAATGTCTTTTGGTCAAAATAGTGGAAATACTTGCAACAGGCATTGTAAGGCATTTCAGAAACAAAAGAGTATAACTATAATCGAATCTCGTGGTAGGTTAGTAGCAATGCAAATGTATCGTGATGTTCTACCCTCTTAAGAGCCACATTTCTGGAAGAAGTAGAGGAACTCAAAGTACAAAATCTGCTGGCTATTTTTCTACTACGATATACAGCGCCTAATTCTGGGACTCCTCAAGCACTCCCTTGGCACTGTTCCTTGCAATACTTGCAGACTTTTAAATTAATGTTTGTAATGAAAGAAAGGCTTTACACTCCAAACGGAAAAAGTACAAATGTTTAACCTTAAGGGAACAAACGTTTTGAAACTATATTGCACGTGTATACCCCTTGACATGTGTTCCTAGGGGTACATATGAGTTCACATTTGTATCCATTCATATCGCACCTCGAGGTACAAATATTAAAATCATTTACTCCCTTTGGGTACATCTATGATAATCATTTGTACCTAATTGTGAACACTTTCAAGTACATATGCCCATGGCAAATGTACCTCCAAGGTACATTTGCATTTATTTTTTCTTTTCTTTTTCTTTTCTTATTTTTGCTTATTTGTGCCAAAACCACAAGGGTACAGAAGATGACATAATGCATACATTCCATGGTGAAGGTTACTAGCAGACATGGATGTGGGTCATTTCTTAACGAAAAAGTACCCAAGTCCTATAATGGGGTGCAAATGTACATTTGTACCCCACAAAAACTGCATTTGTATTTTTAAGGTTTACAGTGCATGATAACCCCGTGATTCCATGTAAATTCAGCTTTTATGAACATTATAACTGACTAGTGCAAGTTTTTAACACTTTCTAATGAAATTTTATATCATATTTATTCATGAGGACATCAGCGAGTTGCTTTAGAGATAGTGAAGTAAGAAATCTGTAGGCTAACACCTCGCTGTATTTCTTGCTGCTGCGCAAATGTGAAGATTTTTGTGACCAGGAAAGATGCTCAACTTCGTTGAAATCATTCAAACTTCATGTATGTAGCCAATACAATCACAGAAAGTGTTCATTGAGCCCGGGAGCTGTAAACCTCATGAGGCATACAAATGAAATTCGCACGTCCAAGCTGCTTGACCCTTACCACCCCCTTTGTCCATCATAGATCGATTTGTACGAACTCCTATACAATCTATGTTTTTATTCACGGCCCCTAACGGAAGAAAAACTGCAAAGTGAGAGTAAAAGTCAGTGAAAACTGATAATATTTGGTCCAAATATAACCACTGGTTGCAAAATTTATACATTATTTTGGTTACAACTGCAGCCCATTGCGCAACTAACATGAAATATATATATACATTGTGCCAGACATGTTGTTGATCGAGAGGGTTGGGAAGTGGGGTTAAGGCAACGTGTTATGAAAGCGTAGTCAAGAGTGTACGAAAACGTTCAAGGTTAGTTTATACTTTCTGATCGCCCCCTTATAGGCAAAGCAGGTCAGAACTCTGCGAAGAATGTTTGAAAACCAGGCATTATTGACTACATATATAAACCGGATCCATGCAAAGTTTCGTTGTTGTTTCAGCGGGATGGAGTATTTTCGTGCCCCACGTCATCCTCGAACAAAGAAGAAATCTTCTAACGTTTACAAGCAAATCTAGAATTATCTCGTGGTGGAATATAGTAATATTTTGTATACATTATATATACTGTAGGAGCACGCGTGCTGCATTTACAGCTGTATATAAATAATTTCGTCAGTCCCACTCCCTTCCTCCTGCGAGATGTGTGATATTATATAGTCTATATTCCCATATGATATCCAATATCTTGGCTGTGTGAATCCGTTTAAGGGCCATAAAATCCAGACCTGCAATGTACACTCAACGTACATGTGTTTATAAACCTTTTCCCCGTTTATATTCTCAAGTACGCTAATAAGTAAATCCTGGCGCCGCCAACACCCATGTGAGGACAAACCATTTTCAAACTTATATATACGATGGGAAGAAATTGATAAATCGTCAGGGGAACTTTCGCTTTTTCACCAAAGGTGACGCTAAAAGTACCTACTGCAAGGGTTGAGCAATGGCGCTTTGTGATTTATAACAAATTTTCCTACATTTCAAAAGGCTACTTCTAAGTTCAAAAAATAGGCTTTACTTCGCATTTTCTTTACATGAAATTGTGGAGGTAATTCCTAAGACATGCAATTGATTTCACATTATTTCATTGTATACAGCAGATAGGAGTATTAACTCAAATTATCATTAATACTACACTTTTATTTCAAGATACGACCAATATCACTATGTTTACTTGTAAACTAACTCACATTAAATAGAGCCTCCTTACACAGAATTATAATGGGATTATATGATTTGTCATAAACACTTTTCCAACTTGGTGGTGTCAAAAGATACTGCGAAAGAAACCTAACCCATACGTTTGCAATGGAGCCTGATCTGGGAGTCAAGATAACTTTGATCCATCTGGTTTTAATTTACCTTAAACACATGAAATAGAAAGTTACGTCCTCTTCAATTTAAGCATGCTTATACTGTAATTTACATGCTGTTTGTTGGGACTAACTTGATCTTATTTGAGTCACCTTGAATCGAACAACCCTCATGCGGATTCTCAAATCAAGCATACTATAGTTAAGTGGAGGTATGTGAAACAATACAATGTAACTTAAAGCTTGCAGCAAACATAGTAAATTAGTACCAATCAATGGGAGAATGGGAACATTACTGTTATCATAATGCACATGTGTTATCTTCTTATTCTTACTGCTGTATTTCAATCAATTGTACCAAGTTTAAAGTAACGACAGTAGTAAAAGTACCCAACTTTCTTCATTGCCATTGGATTTTAGACTTCGTTATATCATCGCTAGGCTGATCTTGAAATGCTGCTTGTCATTGACAGCAAGCAGCTTAAATTTTATTTCAATGTCAATCCTTAATGTTCTTCCGGCCTGAAGACAAAGACTTCATTTTTCGTAAACTCAGGCCCGCAGAATCATTTTTACGCCATTCTGTAAGCCATTGATTTTTCTTCGCCTGTGGAAAAGCCTACAAAAATCTAATCCATTAAATAGCATCTTCTCACCACCAAAGTCACCTCCCCTCCCCTTATCTATGACGTCATAATCGGAGGCGCCGATGTTTCTGGGGTACGCTTTAGGAGAGGACCAGACCTGTCGTTTATAAATCACGAAGAAATCTTTGGGGAAGAGAGACATTTTGTGGCAGGAAAGGAAAAAAGTGCACTTATGGTATGACTTGTGATGGCAATAAATAAACACGTTCTCTCGATCAGCCAGAACCTATTGTAGCCGACGTCTTATATAGACGTCGACCAAATCAAATACTACTTTGGTACGGTTTACTACCTATAAAACGCAATACCAAAAGTTAAATATAAATAAAATAAATGGAGGACATCGCATTAGCTGAATGGACTTGCCCGTCAATAAGCTTTTCAACGTCCATACAGACTGATGCTTCAACGGGCATCGGTGCACATACGCCATCTATGGCCAAACTCACGCAACCAGGGTAAGATATTAATTTATTGATTCATTCCTTCACGATTCCTAAAGAATTTCCATAGAAGGACCAGATAAACTATCAATCATGTCAAAATGCGCCTGATGGTAGGCAATCACTGCTAGCTTTATGAGTAATTTTGTACAGGGTAGCCACAAAGCTCTATACATATACACCATCGTAACAAAAATTTATTTTCAAAAACTTGTTCGAGTTACAAGAACGAAGTTTAGCAAAAAGGTAGAAGACTAACGTTTTTTATTTCATGTATTTGTTTCACATGGGGTGCCCGCAGGTGATGCTATATCAGCTAAAATCGAAAATTATGTTTAAGCAAGGATGCTTAAGGCGTTTTCTAGTACAATTTATCATGATAGGTGTGATAACTTTTTCTCCCTACAAAATCACTCGAAGTTGTCCGCTGTCCCAACTTTCTTATTAGCCAGACTTATTCTGTATTCAAATGCCCAGACTAATTTTCTTCAATCTTAAAAATCAAAACTTAAAAATTCAAATTTGAGTGTTTGCATACCGGATAGAAATGACGTAGGCTATAAATCTAAATGCTACATATAAGTGAGTCGAGTTCGATTTGAAATTGAACACTAAAAATAATGCGAATGATAACCCATGGCATTTCGATGTAAGCGTGATATGCCACCTGAATAACACATTCCAAACTGATTTATTATTAATGCTCACTCAGCCTGTTATTAAATCGTAGATCAAAAAGTTGCTCATCCTTTATTCGTTCAGTATATTTGACTTCTTGATTTGTCTGAATGCTAACACTAACGTTTAGTAACTTGTACTAGGTAGTGCTTTTGTGTTGACTAAAATATGAGACAAATTGCATGTCACGCTTATCATGCATAATAATGAACTAATAACATAAAACAATGTAAGAAATTCCAGCCAAGCATCAACAGAAACATTTCTAGATTGTTTAAGAGTTGGCAAAGTTGGCCGATAGATGGCAGTCGTGTGCAGAGCTCCATAGCGAACCTGAGCGGTGCAGGATCCTATGGGCCTTGAGTTCAGTAAAATCAATTTTTTGAAAAACATTTATTCAAGGAAAGAAAAGACGAAGAAATAGACGCCGGGCAACTCCGAAAACGATCGACGGTGCAGACACGGGCTTTGGATTATGCAATAATCGATCCGGATGGAAAACGAACAATGTGATTCACAATACCGAAAGGGGAAAACAATCTACAGTCGTGGATATCTTAAATTTAAAAAATTTTGAGCACAGGGCAATATCATTTTAATTCAGAAGGGGGGATTTCAGGCAATAAACTTCACGTACATGCATCACATGAAATCAGCTTGTACAGTACAAGTTATTGTATGTACAAGTTAGCTTTAGTTTTCCCAGCAGGTCAAGAGCTTGCAGTGATTGCCTGACTGTGGGGATCAGTTTGTAAAAATGTAACTAACATCGTTTACTCACAAATTATTCTAGGAAAAGCATCATAATAGAAACATGTATGACCACGTCAGTTAATATGGGGCATACACACATGTAAACAGTAAAAGTACAAATGCAGTTTTTGTGGGGTACAAATGTACATTTGCACCCCATGTATCAGATATGTACCTAAAGGGATGAAATGACAAATGTAATCATATGTACTCTTAGAAACACATGTCAAGGGTACACATGTGATCAACATATGTACCCATAGGGTGTTTATATAGTTTCAAAACATTTGTACCCTTCAGGTTATGCATATGTACTTTTTCCGTTTAGAGTGTAAGTTAGAATATGGGCATATATGAAAATATGCATTAATAGTAGTTCATTTTTCGCCCTAGAATACCATTTGGAAAAGTATTTCACATCATGATCGTACAGGACAGTTGTGGCGCCTAACACTTGCAGTGCAGGTAAAGATAGTAATTCAAGTTAAGCGTAATTAAGTCTTTGACGGCGTTGCGATTTCAGTATACTAAGGATGTACTGTATTAAAAATCTCTTAATGTGAGCAATTGCGATGAATTCTACGCTGTATTTCCTCGTGCAAAGGCAGATGCCGCTTTATCTACCCTATCAACTTTAATTAGGCAGGGAACTAAAATCAATACTAGTTCTTGTTTAACAAGAATCGCTGAGGAAAATAAACAAGTACAGTTCGTTTTAATTTGCTCGCTGTCATGATTCAATTAAAATCGCAGGTGGCGACACTGATCTTGGCTTGATTTTGACCGCGTGTAGTTGACAGCAGTAAGAGACTATTAGAGAAACTGAGGAGTTGGCAACATAGCTTAGCCTAATTCGAAAAACCTTTCAAATCCAAACTTGGGCGAGGATTAGAGAACATGCCTTACGAATCCTCGCGCAAGTTTGGATTTTAAAGGTTTCCGTCGTTCAGACATGCACAAGCTGCTCATGATGTAACTCGTATGCTCCTTTTCTACGCATGTTCTTATGCACAGGTGTAGAGTGGCACGTGTTCTGATAGTGTGAAGAGTGCTGTATAATACTTGTGTCGAATGCGACTCCCCTGGCTGGAGGTATAAAAGCGTTCCTTTGGGAGCTTCTAGCCAGACAGGTGAAATTTTCGTAAATGGCTTCAGGAACATTGCTTCGGCTTTTGAGGACCGTGAAAACATGTTCGGAATACTAGTCATGGAGAATGAAAAATCGATGCTCGTCAACGTAGGCCTCACGTTAGCTCCTTTCATGTCGTGCAGCCTAAAGGATGAATCGGCCATCCAAAACCTTCCAATTTTCCAATTTCATCTGCATCAATGCAATGCGTCTGCAGCCAGTTCATTGTATTTCTTTTAAGTATCATAAATGCTGAAATCATAATGATGATGTAATGTGAAACGATCGTTCGTTCGTTAAGAAGGCAGTAAGCAGGTTAACCTTGCACAGCACAAAAAAATTGTTTTGGATGGACTTCGTATATGCTACAATTCATACCCTGCACCACATGTGTATAAAATAGTTATACTCCAGTCTTACTTATCTAGTATACAAGAAGTGTACACACTAACGACGCTTGTCCTAGCTGTCGAAACTTCTCATTCTAATTATTTTTATGTTTATAATAATCCAGGTTCTTCCAGAGATAAAAATTTTATATTTACGTTCGAATGAAATACTTCAGGTTTAGGCACAACTGAACTTCGTAAGGGGGCGATTTTTGGCAAGAAATTCACTGTATGCTCGTTCATCCATAAATTCCCAACAACATGCTGAATATTCAACGCTTCCCCATTCAGTATTTCCATCTACTTTCACGCCTGTTTTTCCCCTGTTTTGCATACGACACGTTTTCTGGAACATGTCGATGTCAGCTTTGGAAACTATAGAAGTGTAAACGCTGTACAAAAAACTAGCATCCTCTCAAAACCAGCCGAGTAGAAAAGTGGGGGGGAAACACATGCAGTTAAAAGGCTACGGAATGAAAAATGACAAGTACGAGCGCAATTTATTTAATAAATCTAGCGCGTTCTTCCAAATTAAATGACTTCTTAAAACGAATCTTAGAAGGAGACAGGAAGGAAGTACAGGAAAAAAACTTGTTTTAAAATTAAAGGGAAAGTTGGCAGGTAAGAGTAGGACAACTGCCAAAATAGTAAACGAAAATGACGTCAGCCCACACGTGATGACAGTCTAATTCATCTTCATAAGTTCGGCTCTGGGTCACCTGATCAGCAATAAAAACTAGGTGCAGAAGCCAAAAGTTAGTCTATTTGCAGGTTTCAACTAAGGATAACTGTAGTAAACGTTTTCATAGCTTTGAATTGTTAAAAACTTGAGCATTTGTTTGACTCTCCAAACTTCCGTCAATACGTTTCCCTGGTATGGGACAATTGAATCTTGCAACAACATAGGGTGATTATACATTTATACAGTCATTACACGAATTCATGTTTTAACAAATGCCAGAGTTACGAAAACAAATTTTGGATAAAGGAAAACGAACTCAAACATTTCATCTGTTTAGTTCCCAGATTTTTGAGCGTTTTGTTAGCAACTACAATTGCCAGTATGTCTTATTACAAGGATGATGTTAACTTTCATCTTCTGAGAGTGTCCGCCAAAGTTTATGTTTGAATACGAATAATGTACAAATTTGTTTGACTCTCAAAACTCCGGCAATACTTTTCCCTGGTATGAGTCAATTGTATCTGGCAACAACATAGGGCGATCATAAGTTTATACAGTCATTACACGAATTCATGTTTTAACAAATGCCAGAGTTACGAAAACAAATTTTGGATAAAGGAAGACGAACTCAAACATTTCAACTGTTAGTTCCCAGATTTTCGAGCGTTTTGTTAACAATTACAATTGCCAGTATGTCTTATTGTAAGGATTATTGTAAGGATGGTGTTAACCTTCATCTTCTAAGCTGAAGAGTGTCCGCCAAAGTTTGTGTTGAACGCGACTTCATTTTACGAAATCTTTAATGTTAGTTTCTGGCATTCTACGAAAATATTTGTGAACTTGTGGTGTTGGAAAAGTTTTCCATCACTTTTTTTGGACATGAAATAAAAGCCGAGTAGTCACGTAAGCGCTGGGCATTGCTCTTTTGAATGGAAAATCCAATGAAATCGGTCGTAAGTAGGACATTCCTGTAGGCAACATTCCCAAACAGCTCCCTAGCAACATCGTAGACAGCCATCCCTACTTAAATCTATTTATGAATGAACGTCGACTGTATATCAGTGTTCAATTGCGCTTACTTATTGGCGTTGGCGCTACACAACCGAGCACAATTGAACGGGACGAGCGCCATCAATTTCTTTGGCGTCATGAAAATATGTACCAGAAGATTGTTCGCCAGCGTGCTGTTGCCAGGGGCAACCGGTTGCCGTGGCAACGCAGAATCCAGATGATGATGGAGATGATGATGTGCAAAGTTGCTCGCTGTTTCAACACGCTACCGCCACCACGGGCGTGTCGATGCAACATTTTCGACACAATGAACGACCACTTTGTTCCAATTAAAAGTAACGGCTTGGCCTTCGCCACGTTCGTGCAACGCAACTTTCAAAACGATAATGACCTTGTTTGCTCTTCAGTTAAGAGGGCCCCGGAGCAAGCGATGGAAATGCTAAAAATTGAAAGACAAACTGACAAAAGGTGAGAAAGTCATTCTTCGATCCTCATCTCTGCCCAAAGATGACACTGAGTGCGGAGTGATGCACTATTGGGAAGATGCATTTTTTAAATAATACACATATACAACAAGATACAGCGTTGAAAGACGCCATTTTGCGACACAGCGCCCTCTAGAGGCGGAAAACGGGAACGTGTAAACTTTTCGAGACACCCTGTATGTAACGAAAACATTTCAAATGAAAGCAGAAACTTTATGGTCTCACTGAAAGAAGTCATATACGAGTCGTATAAAAGTTTCTAAGGCTTGGTAATTCAGATAAAATGTTGGAATTTTGAGGCATAAATAAGACATATGTCATCAGGGTTGAAAAATGCGAAATCAATTTTTGAAATTAAAAATACAAGTTACATTAACAGCGAATATTTAAACGTGCTTTCGAAGATGAATTAGGAAAACATACTTATTTACCATTTTGTTTGCACTACATTTTTGCCTGCATGGGCTAATACAATTTTAACTTGCACGTATAATCAGAACATGAATGTACACTATCGTGGAATCAGGATATCAAAGATACTATCCGAAATTAAGTTATGAATATGCTTTTGATTTTTAATTATAGAGATATAATGAGGTTGACGTACATGTAGATTTAACCGCCGTCTCGAACTTTTTTAATTAGAGATTTATCTGGTCACAGACTTTTAACGTTGTTACGAGCGTATACGGATATTGGATTTCAAAAACGGCATTTTCTACCTTTTCCCAGCTCTCGTGACCTTCAAATTAATATATTCATTTTATCACACAAAAATGTCAAAATATGAATTATACGGTATAACGATGTTTGGCACGCCGGTGTAATTTGAAACAGAACTGTTCATACATGCTCATGAAAAGAGATTTTGCTATTTATAAAATTTATAAATAGAACATTTAACGGCCCGATCAAAAATGCTATTAACTGCATTCATTCACACAATACAGTAGAGTTGAATGAACAATTTGACAATTAATTGTCATGTCGAAATTACCCTGATAGCAGGCAATCACTGCTAGCTTAGTTGCAAAGTACAGTGTGACCAAAAATCTCGAGCATTTTTTTTAATCTTTTTTTTTTTAATCTGTTTAGTTCAGAGCTACAATGGCACAATTTTGGGAAAAGGACAAGCACTGCAAAAGTTTTGCAGCGCAAATATTTAGTTTGCAGGGAGTACCAGCAAGTGTCGCTGTACCCGCTATAATCAAAAATAGCGTTTATGAGGAGCTAATGAGGTGTACAGATAGGTTGAAATGGATTGCTTCACATGCAACTACATGTTCTTATCTATTCCATTTACCAAAACATACAAAAAAATGAGAGGAATAGAAGATAACCAGACAGTGCCTAGAAGCAGACTTTATATTGAAAGATTTGTGCTAACGGCATTAAAACGAATGATAGCTAAACAACGATAACGTTTACATGGCCAAAACCCATCAATAATTAATAAAAATATAGCTAATTTACAATAGGTAGTAATTACGTCTGTATACCATCCACCTTGCAGATTACAGATTCCACCTTCTCTAAAGTAACTCAAAAGTATTCTTCTAAATATGAAGAATGGTGCAACATATCCCACCGAAAACTGTTAAACACTTGTACGAGACGGGGAAAATAATTCAAATCAGCTCACAAATCAATGCGTTGAATGCTTACGAATGGCTGGTTGTAAACTCGAGTTCATAAAAGTGTAACAACCATATTCTATGATTTTCATTTATGATTTCGAACACTTGTTACATTTGCTGTTAAACAAACACCGTTTGTCTATCGTCATATCAGACCAACCAGGGTTTTTTTATTTTCACAGAAATTTTACGAGCCTATTTTAGTACTGACAACCTGCCAGCTAGTTGATTTGCATCAGAGACTTGAGGAATGTTCCAGATAGCGACACCGAAGCTTGTTGCTAACTGCAAAGTCTAGGTGCGTTATGGAACAAGCAGAAGAAAAAGTAAATATAAAATGGATTTTTCAATACAATTTTTCAATAAAAAGCACTGTTAGTGATAGCCCGCGAGTAAATCGCCTATGAGCTTGAAAAGAGCCTTTTGAAATAAGACATAAATAAGACGCACTGGTACATTCAAATTTATATGCCAGAAGATGGACAAGAAAAAAATGAAAAAAGTCGAATCCGCAATGCTTCACCAAAATACCGCTGAATAGGATAAGCAAACAAATGTAGGAAAAAAATAGGCCATAAATGGGCCATAAAATCAGGTGCAGCACGTCGTCCACATATGACGTTATTATGCGGCGCAAATGAGCGAAGTTGAGTCAAATTCTTCAAAAATAACTTTCTTGATGAGAAACGTGTGTTTTTCGGTAGTTTTTGAGTGTCCCACATCCACGCGGGCTATAAGCAGGCCAGCACACAGAGTGTATATGAGGGAAGAAGTCAAAGAAAATGAGTTGTCATAGCAACATCGATTTTCTTTTCAACTTCTTCGAGCATGGATGGCTATGCGTAAGAAGGACTTTGAGCTGGTCTTAAGAGCGTTGCAACTTTAACTATGCAGTGGAAACTTCGGACCACAATTGAATAAAAGGCCGATACGCACTCGGACATTGGTCAGCGGGTCATGTTCTCAGGTGATCCCATATCGAGTTGAGACACAGACCACGTCTTTGGCACAGTTTAGCATTTTTTCATCGCTCTTATAGGGTTAAATGCTCACTTTAAGACAACACAACCTTTTGTTTCACTGCAAGGGTGATCAGAAGTCCTGTCATAATTTAAAAAAACTTAGGGGTTACAAGGACAACATTTTGAAAAACTATAGAAGTCCTAAAGTTTTTAATTCATACTCTCAGTAAGTGTTAGCTGGCGACGCTGTAAGCGCTATATCTGAAACATGCAATCATTTTCTTTAATTGTGCTTAACACTTATCGGTGATTTGGTATCACGATAAACTGTACCATTTTTGTTATAAAGGTAGGAGTATCAATCATCACCCTGTAAACCGTAGATCAGCAACAATGGTTAGAATGATCAGTGGCACAATAGTACCCAAATCGTATTGAAACCTCGTTGGTTTATACCAATATGGTGTTACAGATTTCAAATATCATAATTGTTTCAAAATAAGAATCCTGTGGAAATCACTTTGTTATTACTACTCACTGGTATGAGTACAGTAATAAAATTCCTCAATCATCGTTATAATGCACGAATCTTAAAAGGTTGTGGGTGGTTCAGAAAGCTCACGTCTCAACCACTGTCTAGTGCACAGCCATGACAAATTCAATAAAACGTGCTATTTTCACTGTGTAATGGAATTACGTTGTACAGAACGAAGGCTGATTCAAAGGAAAACTTTCCTCCGAAAATACAAGAATCTGATTTCTCAATGGTCTTCAAATCAGAAGTTTCGTCAAAAGCTTTGAACATTTAAGTAAACTCGAGCTGTATGGACAGAGAGATTGCTCTTCATGAGATTAAAGATAACCGAATGATGATAGATTAAGTAAGAGTCCATTATGGCAGGAGTTACATTTCAAAAGCATTTCTAAACACTTGAAAGCACCAATTACTTAAAATTGAGATGGTCATATTTCTAAATACTGTATACGATGTAATCAAAAATTAGCTTTATATTTCAATTTGGCGACCACCAAGTGCAGTTCATCAGTTCATCTCACAACTTTGTCAACACGGCAAGGGATTATCATGTCGATATGTTAATACTTGAGGATCAATTTAATACATGTATATTTAATGTAAAATACAGGTTTAATCTCGCCAGTTTCTCTTGGTTGCTCAACAAACCAATTTAAAAAAATGGCATTTGTCACCTGCTTAATGCTTTTTTTTACGTTTACAATATTGTACTTTTTGAATTTCTGTTGTTTTGTGCACATTTATACACCACTAGGAAAGTAGGGTTTTCCTCACAGCTCAAAGTTTGGCAATGATTGTCTGACGGATGTGCAGCTAAATAAACCTGTTTAGGTTAATTCAGGTAAAGTTAGGTTAAACACAAAAAAAACATAAAAATTAAAGGATAAATTGTGACAGATCTGGTACATCCTTCTTGGCTCCATTTCTTTGAAGCAGAGACAATACCGAAGTATTTCCATAAATATATTCCCGATGGTCCCCAGTTAGCCATACTACATTATCAATGATACTGTGCTTATCAATAATGATACTTGATGTAGTGTTTGTCCAAAGATGGAGCTAGCAGTAAGTCAGAAACACGCGTTTCTGTCGTTGTTCAGTGCCATCTGTGTGCGTTTGAGTGAAAAGCAATAGGGTTGCCATGTCTATGCTCAAAGTGCTTTCAACCCTACCAGGGCATCAGGGCAGAAAAAAATCATCGAAGACAAAGAAGTCTGCAAATCATTGATCTTAGATCGACACAAGCAACCCTATTAATGGTTTAATGCCATTAAAGTGAACAACGGGCCACGCTCGCAACACGTTTTTTTCCTCAAAGCAGCTTTTATTTTCGTCTTGCCATAATTAAAGCTTACAATGCTCGGCTTCGCAGAAAACTGAAACGTTTTATGTCAGAAAACGAGGTTCGATCCATCAATCTTGCGCAATTGGATACATGTGCTTTCGTTATTTATAGGGGGCCGCCGTCGGGAGGGTTCAAATCTAGTAAACAAGTAAATATTTTCCTAAGAATTGAGCCTGATAAACGCCTCTCCCTAAATATGCCCAATAGCTAGCCCTGATTGTTCGACGGGATGTTCAATGAATGTCCAGTAAAAACTTCACATGAAAATCACCGAAGCATCCTATGAGTTACAAAGGCAAATTTAGGAAAAAGGTAAAAGTATAGTTTTGTTTCATGGATCTGGTTTACACTCTGCCATTTTCCAAAAGTTGTTCCTCGTAATTTTTGCAGTTTTTTTAAAAATAATTTTTGTAATAAGAAGCAATTTACAAATTTGCCCCAACGTTGTACATCCACAGCATTGCACCGGTGTTGTGTGTGATTGCGCCCTGCAGGGGCAGTGGTTGAATTTTTTTTCGCTCAATCGTTATTGAGGGTTTCATTGTTGGCCTACACAGCATATTATCCCATTATATGTGAAGGAAAGAGACTGCAATCAAGAAGCGACATAAAGCGGCATTAAGTCCGATCGAGAGCGAGTTAGCCTTGTCCGCAATTTGCGAGGAAAGAAGTATTTTTCAATGTAGTCAGTCGCCCCATAACTAACCCGCCACTTATCCTTTATATTGCCAGGCGTTTTCGTCTCGCAAACAACGTAAACAATAAATGTCTCGATTTCGGTAAACATTGCCTTCTTGGCGTGAAATGCATGTGTTAGCATCGCAAACAATGCACTTGCAGCGAATGAAAAACTGCACTTACGCAAGCCTAGGCAAGGCTGCTATTCCTTCAACAATTTTGGATTCCTGTGCGATACACGGGCGTGGATTGCGTCGTAAACTGTTGTAATCACGAAATGTTGGCCAGCAGCAGGGCCAGGCATCAAAACAGAATCACAAAAAGAAATCATTAGGTTTATAAAAGCGAAACACGGAGTTTACTCGACAGTCACGTCTTTGGGAGATTATTACTTGTGAAGCAGATATTAAACGCCAATATTTAAATTGATGTTTTAGCCCAACACCTGATACCAACAACACACACTGTTTTTGGGATTGTAACTACATATATCAGTATGAAATATTTCGTTTTGGATGTCACCATATCAATCTTACACACTCACCTTATTATACAATTAAAAATTCTAGCCGTTATAATCTTTTCACTCCAGCTCACTTTTTCCCTTTGATCATACCTTTAGCACTCTATATAACTTTGCTATAATTGCCTTTTTACCATGCCTATGTATACTTGACCATCCTTATTAATTATTCAACCTGAAGGAATCCACATATCAATATGGTACTGCATCATCCCATAGCGTTAAATAAACTACACTATTTAGTCACTATGGGTATATATTAACAAAATGGAGTGGTCTGAAAACTCTCCATACCTTAATCCTATTCAAATGATTTTTGGGAAATGAGAAAAGATTGAACATACTTGACATTAAAAGTATGTGCAGTTTGGAAACAAATGCCCATCATGTGTGGAATAATGTTAACCCAAAAAAAATGTGAGTAAATTACATGTATAACGCCATGTCGCATTGGATTAAAGTTGTTTTGGAAGTTAAAGGGATGATAAAAAAAATTTAAAGATCAGGTTGCAAGATTGTTGTCCCAATTATGTTTGCTATTTGATGAAATTTCTTTTGGAAGTCAAAAGGGATGATACAAAATTTTGAAAGATCAGGTTGCAAGATTTTTGTCCCAATTATGTTTGCTATTTGATGAAATTTCTTTGTGTATTCTTATGTATTTAATTCAGACCCTGGGTGATTTTAAGAGATAATTTACATTTTTGAAGTTTATATTCTGTGAAAGAGTAAACAATATACGAATTGTTGGGTATTTTTTTCAATTACTTTCTAGTTTGTCACGTCACCTTAACCAATGTTACGCATAACATAGCACCTACAGTATTTGTTCGATGCGACGGCATTGTTAAATCAGCGAAATTTAGCAAATCGATAGCCACAGTCGAAAAATGGTCAGCCATCGTGAAAATCGCGACTTCTTGACACGGAAAAGGTACGCACACTTAAAATTCCTGTCGTCCTTGTATTTACGCAACATATTCGGTAATTACAAGAGTTGTCAAGTCATTAGCTGACATTAATAATGCCGGCGCTTCAACATTAACAAGAAGCGGCAGCTGGAACCTACCAAAACGTTATAAGTAATGGCCTCAACGAGTGGACCAATAAAACTACGCCCATTGCCGTCATTATGAGCTTACCCTTAGCTTAGGTCAAGACGATTAGCCCATGTATTGGGATGATATGACACGCAATTATTAATGGGCCACTGACGCAGAACCGCGAGTGTTGATAAATTCAGAAATCTATATGATATGCATGCACGTACGACGTGCATCAGGCTGTACATGACTTATTAAGTCACCATCCCTTTAATGGTCATTTAAGGAGTGGGAATCGACTATACAGTTAAAGGATAACGATTGAACTGTGGTGATTTATTGAGTTGCACAAACGTAATTTTCTTTTTATGATTTGAACATTAGAGGTCCACACGTCATTTGACGAGAGTCCAACTTGCTTGGTGTGAGGTGCCTTGAATCAAGTAATCTCCTGGCAACTTCTAAGACTGTTGCAAAGGCGTGTAAAAGAGGTTCACATGCATGACCTACTCAGATTCAGGTATCTTAAAGTCTGCATGTAACATAGTGACAGGTAAGTAAGGGCGTTCTGAGCTGAAGAATTTCAGAAACACTGTGACATCTTGGATTAAAGCCATATACGGAAATAAATTCGAAACTCAGTTTCATTTGTGTACCACATCATGGTTGGTGAACAGACTATTAATTAATTTGCCTGGTGGGATGCATCATAATGCGTTATCCCCGCCACGTGACGGCGTTATTTTTCATTTACTTTAGGATTATCGATTAATGAAGCGAAATAGCTATCTTTTAATGAATACCAAGCTCGATTGACGAAAATGAGGACGCTATGAAGAGAGCGATACGTTCCCCTTAACTTCTTCCATCTGCCAAAGACTAAATTATCCAACAACGTCATTTCTTATGTGAATGCATCCATCATGATGGGGAAAAGTGTCAAGCAAAGCTATAAGATCGTTATTAATTTGTCCTATCATCGGCATGAAGCCATTTGACTTTTGTCGATATGACCTCAAAACACCAATTTAATCAGTACAGTTTTCTGATGAATAAGATCATGGGATGAAACGATAATAACGATGGTTTAATAAAGCACAGATATTATATGTCCACTTCTTCATACTAATTGTTAAGCAACACATTTTCCAGATTACGTTTGCTTGAGTATAAAATGAATGTATAACCTCTATTGTTTTAAAAAAACAATTTGTGTAGATTTATGTTGCACACAACATAATTTTTAATTTCCTGCGTTCAAAACTTGGACCTAAGCTGGACATACTACTACAAATTGAATTGGTGCCCCGGACAGAGTTACATGTATATACAATTATATACATACAGAGTTATAGACATGTATATGTATAGTACCCTAACAAAACTGACATACAATTAAGTATGTACAATGTAATATAATATATAATGTACAGTTAATTAGTAATTGACAGACCAAATGCTTGAAATCGATGCAAGAGGATCAGCTGACGTCACACGACCAAATTCGTGATACTTGGGGGGAACTAAGTAAGCCCATTAGGCAGTGATACACCACGCTCGTCATTTTAATTGTTTAATTGGAACACGCATAATTACCGTATGCAGTCGATTGTGTTAATGAATAGCAAACATGAGGCATTCATTAGAGCTATCACTGCAAAGTACAAGACGAGTGTGCATGGGTTAGTACAAGAATTTCTCTTTAAAATCGATAGAGCACTCGACTCCTAACATTATCTTGGCGTCACTGACAGAATACAATTCTTACCAAATGCAAATTTGAAGAGGGAGATGAAATTGCTTTTGAATTTGATGTTAAACGTTTATCCCGTATTATTTGTATAGCCGATATTATTGTAGAAAAACAAGGGAATGATCGTCTGTGAAGGTGGATCAGACTTAACTTGCATTTGCCAAATCTCTGGAAATGATCTATGCAAACATTCTAATTTTAAGTCATGATACAGGCATATTGCATGCACACTGTACATGCACAATATGTAAAGTACATGTATGTAGGATATTCAAAGTAGATTTTCAAAAAATGTGTTGACATGAACAACTGAACGCTTTCTTTGAAAATTTCTTGGGACAACTCATTCTGAGCACATAAAATCCAGCGTGGAATTTAGGCCCATCCTTGATATACAGGGTGTCCGTAAATGACTCATGAACTTTTTTAACAATTTGAAAGATTCATTTCGAGTAAATTTTTTTCTTAAAATATTGAAGTGTGAAGTTCGAATTTCTCAATGCATTGACAAGTCGCGACGTTGATATGGTGGACATTCTCGCTTATATGGTATGAATATACGAGCGTATGTTGACTTTGTGTCGTGAATTCTCAATATTTTTCTGTTCTTGAAGTTCCGGATTCCAAGTGCATAAAAACGTGACAGATGATTTCAAAACAGTGGAGAAAAACCCTAGGCAATCCGGTTTGCGTCCTAGTTCTCAATGTAAATACCGAAAAAAAAACTTCAAAGATTTGTGAAAACACGCGTAAGAAGTTAAGACAAGTGCTTGGACTTCCTATATCGCAAAGTGTAGGAATTTAAATAAGAACCAAACAAGGGGACGCTTTGTAATCCGTTCCACAGTCGCGAGGCATAATACTGTCATCTGGCGTTAATACATTAACACACTTTCGGCGCCCTACAATATGTATGTGACTTGTTGAGCATGTGAGCTGTTTTTACAAATCCAATCTGTGTTAATTTTGTCCTTAAAAACGAGCAAAAACTTGTATATTGTATTTAAATATTACGTACAGAAGAACTTTAATTTTTTATGTTGGGAAAATCTCACTGTTTTATGGTACTCTTTATGGTGATGCCAGATAACCAAACAGTGGTATGCGCAATTTCATTTGAAAATTGAATTCGACACCAGTGGCCATCTTGACTGTTTTCCTAGCTATTACAGCGCCGCCTGCTGGCGGTTCCTATGAATCAAATAAAATAAAAAAAACTAAGTTCTTTTGCCTTTTTTCCAAATGTGTTTCTCGTAACTAACAGTATTTCCAAAACTTCATTGTTGCAATGTGACCTGATTGGACTTTATGGCGTTATTGTTGTTTAGTGTCTGGCAATATAACAGATCAAGAGCAAAGCATGCACTTGCCTTTGTTTCACCGCAAAAATTTCCTTTGTACTTCAACAAAAGTAAAAAATAGTAAGACTAATGACCTAAGGGCATCAAGCATAGGAAGCAATCTTAAGGAAAGTTAATGTATTCGGTATGTTTTTTAATACGACATTGTTTAAGATAAGAAGGCAAGCCGTGCATCTCAAACCATGTGGGCGTCACATGATTATGTTCACGACTGCAACTGGAAATGCCAGAGTAAATGAAATTTATGAAAATACCTATTCCTTCACGAAAAACAAGAGCGACTGTGTTCTCTAAAAATAGCGAATAAACAGCTGGAAAGGGTTGGTTTTAGAGTGAGTAAAAGCATTGGAAAGAAAAAAATGGTAAGATAAATCTTGAATGTAATAGGTGGCACATGGGCTACTTATACTGTTAAAGGATTAATTGTACGAGATAATTTCAACTGTACAGCATTGAAAATTCAAGACGAATGCTCACGACTTCTAGTGTTACTGTATTTGCACAATTGAAAATCTGTGCAGATAACCTATAGCAGCACAGCAGCTGCGCTCATATGGTAAATTGTATTTACATCGAAATATTGAAAATAAAAATCACTATCCCGCTAATTCAAAGCAAGTTGCCATTAAGTTGTATATTTACAGTACGTACAAAGTAATTCTGAAGTTACAAATGAGATTTTTAGTAAGGGTTTTATTTGATGCTTAAGTTTAAGCACTAACTTTTTTAACACATTGCTGCAAATGTATTATTAATGTATTTATGTTCTAAGAAATTGATTTGAGAGCACGTAACAATAGTGCTCTAGTCGAAGTGGGGATTTCAATGATTTATTAAAGGAAAGGCATCTGATGATTTTCGTAGACAAAAGGCAGCTAATTTATCCCAGAATGCATTCAGCTATTGATTGAGGCTTATCATACGAGTTTTGATGCAGAATTTCGAGATAAAAACAGTGACGTTATTCATTTGGTACATTATGAAAGATAAATGGCAGCATTTGGTCCGGAAAATATGAATTGCGTTTTCGCTTATTTTAGATTTGAAAAGAAATAAAAAATCGTAAAAAAACTGAAATGAGGTTAGCAATTTGTCATTCGCTTTGGTATGGAGATTGGCGAGAGGTTACCAATTCAAAATATGTCACCTTTTACCAGAAACCACTCACAGATATTGCCTGGCAAGAAGTTCTGGATTACCCATAAAAGTCAAAACATGTTAAATGTATTTCTACAGAATACGCTCTGCGTGTTTTTTCTTCTTTTCTTTAGTATGCAACAGGGTTAAAAATCCCACTAAGGATTTTTAGTTTCAACCTGAACCCATTGCCAGCTTTTAACAAAAAAAATCCATCTGCTATGCCTTGCTGAATTTGTGATGGATAACGAGCATATTGTAAACAATGGAAAACTTTCTAGCTTAAGAATGTCTCTAATCATACAGGGTGATCATAAAGATTACAAAAGTTAATTTACAAAAAATAACGTTGGACCACATTCAGAAAATTTAGAAGAATTAAAGCAATTTATTTCGTGTCTTCGGGTCACAAGGAGTGCCATCAGGTGGCGCTGTCACCACTAGATTCGATGATTGCGACTAAACAGAGAAAGCCGAATTAGCTTTCAGGTAGTTTATCAGGATGCCAAACGCATATCAATGTTGAGTACAATTTCAAAAGAAACAAATTCAATATAAAAAAATTCCACACTGCAGAAAATTACCCAAGGCTGTGAACCAAATGCATGTGTTCTACCTTCATTCAAAATTTGTTTCTTGAAACTAACACTTTCTTTTAATTAATTTCGGTAATGAGAGCAGGACTTTGTAATCTTCCTGTACCATAGTTCACACATTTAAAATACATGTATGTTGCTTACACATGAGCTACGAATCTCATTGATTTTGGCAAAACGTTATGCATAATGAAGACGAGCTATTTTAACTTACATTTGTTCTAACTCCATTTTCCCATTAATCACCTTAAATGCGACAATTTTTTCCCCATCACGGCGAACATGAAAGCACAGTGTCATGAAAGCTCATAAACTCAACTAAGTTTTTTATTGGATTTTTCTCGAAACCTGAGCTATTCATCATTGGTTATCCGTCTGCGATGAACATAACATGGATGCCACCTACAGTACATCTAAGTGTCAATCATGTATGTGGGGATTCTTTTTAAGTGATGGAGCTGATGGATGACACCGAATGAGCCAAAAACTTTACGACTATTTTCTGCTCTCACACTGGGCGATCAAGGGTTATTTTGGAAACATACGCTCCAACATGTATTAATTCAGGTCACTAGCCTAAATTAAAATAAAAACACTTGTATGATGAATCGCTAACCGTTGACTGCAATATCTCGTATGTAGACTGCAATAAACCAATTTCATCCTCCCTACAAATGCCAAAATAAAGATAGACCTCTAATGTTTGTGGATTAAAAGTTAGAAAGTCAAATATGATGACATCAAGGTCCAAAGTCCAATATCAGATGCTCTACGGCCGCTTTACAGTAGTATTATACCGTGAGTGTTCCACGTATACACTTGATGGTGATGATAATTTGCTAGAATTCCACAGAAATAATAAGCTCACGCAGATGGGTGCGTTCCACTTCCTGTTTGAAGCATTGATAGACGAGTGCATATTGGGTCAAAGTTGGCGTGCAACGATGTCACTGACATGCCCTAGCTTTCCAAATGTAAATTCGAGTAATGCTGCGTGCAAAGCTATGTTTCTGATATGGAAATTATGGAGATTATTATGCCTAATGTTCTTTTGTTTGAAATCCCTCAAAACGTCAATGCATCATTGATCATCGCATGCTCCACGCATTATCAATAAAAAGTGGGCTTGTTAGGCCTCAAAACAGGATGGAAAATTCCAAACCCCATTGCGAAGAATGTGCAAAATACTGCATGAGCTGCTCTGGAATGTTCATTGGTAGCCAGTCAGTCTCCACGGAGGAAATTTCAGCAATGTCTTCCGGGCTGGAAGATGCAAAATATTCCACTAGGAGTTCATGAACTTAAGAGGTCGCATTGAGAAAAGCAGTTGAATTTCTTCTTCCACAAACCCCCTTGACTATTACACTTCCCAATATTTCCCAATCGAGGTTATTGGCTTTAGGTTCAATGTCCAAAAGTTTGCTGGCTCAAACTATTCCTCGGTGAAATCTGCCCATTGGTACAAGTATATAAATCGTCGAAATGGGATATGGCACATTAGATATTGCATCTGATACATTATGCAGTTTTCGTAATCGCAAGATTTACGCCTTTGCCGAATTCCATCCATCGTTCGATATTCAAAAATGATGAAAATGCGGGACGTATTGGCGCATGGTGAATAAGGGTTCATAAAATTATCGCAAAATTGTTGAAATGACCCTGCTCCGCCATAGACACTAACAAAAATCGGACTTCCTCTGAGCCGTTTGCTGTCGTTTGATAAGCCAATGTTCTAATTTATAATGAAAAATAGTGAATTTTTTTGCCTTACCTGCTATAGTAATGCAACCTAGCCTAAAATGCAATTTGTTTATTTAGCTGCTCATTTACAAGCAATCACTATCAGTCTTGGTGTCCTAGGCGAAGCCAGCTTTCTCATAGCGTCTATGATGGAGCAGGGCATGTATTGTAGGCCTACAACCGATTTCCTTCATCAAATTACAATTTCCCATCAGGGTAAACTCAGTTTAAACCCACAATCGATGGACATGTCATTTTGGATTGGTTTTCGAACAACCGGATAAATATCCATACCAGCATTCATCAAAAAGTATGCATTTCAGTGTCATCGGTGCATTGTCTCCAATTTTATTCTCTCGCATGACTACAGGCGTGAAATGGGGCATATCTCAAATTGTTAAATAGTGAATTGTTCACAGCCAACAAATGACATTTCATTTACAGCGTACAACATTGCTGCACAAAATGATTTTAGTCGTAAATGCATGTACATGGCATACTAGTGTGCATCTGATTTGCTGTCAAATGCTTTACATAAATCTATCTGTATATAATAATTTTCACGTGGAAGGGTGGTTGGTAAATCGTGATTGCCAAATATTTTTGCAAGCTCCCTGTGACATGCATAAGGTATTCGCTGCACTGTGGCACATCTAATTCAGGCTGGAGTACCAGTTTAACAGAAATGCACGTTGACTGGTGCCTATCACATCCATCTGTTTCTATTTCGACCAAACTTCAACTGATGGTAGAACTTCGTGAGAAAGGCGCATTTCCACGACGTTGAAATAAGAAACGAAGGTCGAAATGTCCATGAAATCTCTAAAAATAAACCAGGACCGACAAAGGGTTCTTACAATGCAAACTACAACTTCTAATAGTAGCACTCGGCACTGTTTCTTTTATTGGTTTTTAGTGGATGACGAACTTTTCCACAGGGTGCATAGCCCCCTTTCATGCGAGACATTCGTTGGCTTCTTATACACTCGTACAGTACACAGTTTTTGCAACTGATTAATTGCAGAATAAAAGCAAAAGCAGCCTCCAAACACGACCCAACAGAACTTACAGAAGCAGCCAGCGACAGTTTCTTTGGCTCGTTTTCAATACTGTTAACTATACTTTGTATACAACTTCGGTTGCATTACCTATACTAGCTGCTGGAACATTGTAATCTACAAGCTCTAATGGCAGCATGACTAACATATACAGTAGGCTAAATCATCGCCAAAGAAAAGAAAATCGGGGATCTTGGCGCCATTACATTGTTAACAAAAAAAAAACTGTTAAAAGGCAGAGTGATATATCTTCATAAGAAGCATCTGATTTTAAAATCACTGTTAAAGTTTTAAGGAAATCAGTTTAAAATTCAATTGTGAAATGGCGCTTAACACTGACACAGACGCATTTTTGATTCTAAATTGTTTAAAACAATAATCTGTAATGAGGGACAGACTTTATGACCATCCTGTATTTCGTTGAAAATGTTTGTATATGTATTGGAAGAACCTCAAAAATAGCTAGTAGGGAATTTTGCACCCAGCTGCATTGTAAGTAAACAGTTGAGAACAGAAGCCAAGTTCGGTGAAATAATAAAGGTACATTTTTGCACAGACATGCCAGTTAATTATTGATGTCAGCAGCAAAAATTAATTGGTACTTTGTTCGATAATTGATTTCAACTGTTCACCAAAAGTGGCTCACGTTCGCAGGAGGCCTTTAAGAAAACGAAGAAAATAACTGCCTTTGCGTTTTCGATCTCAAATATTAATTAGTTTCGATAACTTGAGAGCATTTTATTTGTTCTTTCGATGCCTTTAATTTGATGAAATGGAAACTCGCATAATCTTACTGTTGTACAGCAGGAAATTAAATTGCACAAATACAGGAATAATGTAATCAATTAAGTACGACAATGATCAATCCGAGTCATTTGTAAGGAACAAATGCCTAGATTCAATATTAGCAACTGCGCTAGGAGACGCTACAAAGAATATAATTGGTTGCACTTTAACGTGTCATGCACCCCAGTTGGTTCATCGATGTCACTATAGAATATGTTTCGATGTGGTATTGTCTTCATTCCCATTAAGTTTTTTTTAAAATTCCCTGACACGTTAATGCCTGCATTTCGGATTTGCTAATGAACTCCTCGGGGAATCAGCCATTAATTGCGTTGACGTCTGTCCAAATTGTCGGTCAATTTCCAACTGGCTGATGCTGGACACTGGTATCAAGACAAATTAAACAGCCCCCTGAGTCCTCTTAACAAGAACCTATGTAGATTCTGTAATTTACGCCCTTCTGCAATTTATAACTCTCCAGCTACCAGCATAATGTGAGATGCTGAAGTATACTTTTCGAGTCTAATGTATCGATATTCAGTTAACTTCACAGGACCTCCATTTTATGCAGAGGTTCTTAAAGCTGCCATACCAAATTCACTTTCTGCGTAGTGGTTTTTCCATTTCTAATTATAATCAATCGTTAATCGATTTGACAATTTCAGTAGAAGGTTTTGTTTTCAACATTGAAAATGATTCTAGACCGATCCAGGCTATGTCTTGGATATGCATGTACGTGTATTTATTCCTAGTAATCAATCTACATGGCGTTCATAAAGTCCTACTCTCATTACAAAAATAAACTTAAAAACTTCAGATTTACGAGTAAAAATTTTGAAAAATGGTTTGCGTTTCTGTGATGTATTTTGTTCACATAGAGTGCCAGCAGACAACGATGTAATCGCTAGAATATAAAATGCCATCAACATGTACACCGTACATAGCAAAATATTCGACTTGTAAATAAACACACTGCATACCGTACACCCATGTGAGTGTATTTCTATGAGTGATTTAGACTTTGAAACTTGTCGCTTAAGGTTTAAACATTTCGTGAAGTGCTTTTAGAATCGTCGTCGAATTTCGATCATTGCGATTGGATTCGTGCTAAAAATTCACCATATACCATTTTGGTCCACAGTAATTCATGCTGAAACCAGCTCGCAGTCACTTTCTAAAATCATCTCTCGTTCCGGAAATATCCGTTGGTCCGCGATATTCCGAATGTAAATTTTATCTACTTTTAACATAAAAATTCACTTGGGAGCTACGCTTGGTTTGTCAACCCTTATCTTAATCTGATGCAAAGACGTCGGTGTTCATCCGACTTAGAAAAGGATATGGAGCTGATATCGTTTGGGCTTATGTCAAATAGCCGTATATACCATTTCAATTGAATCTTCATAATATTGTCTGAATATGGTCCAGAATACGTTTTCAGTTAAAAATGTTAAGATCCAAAGGGAGTATACAGGTTGATAATAAACAACTTTGCATTTCAATTGCATACATTTTGGACACCACATTTTGAACACCACACAGGGTTCTCACCCAAATTCTCAACTGAGTTTCCCTGACATGATCTAACTACTTTTAAATAATATCGCGACATTTTACATCGTATCCCAATTTCTGTTTGACTTTCCAGAAAGCGTGACATTTGAATAAATTCGCCAGGTTCATATTTCATTACAGTTTAGAAATTTCAGAAGTGAAACAAATCAATGTTTAAAAATCTATTAAAACTGATCACACTCCTATTTTTCCATCAAGTTATTCATTCATTAGGTCCACTTTAATTAAGGTATTAAGGCTGTGATTATGCAAAGACCATAATTACGATTTTAGAAAGTCGATTTTGATATGATACTAAGCTTAAGTTCACCGCAGTTAGCAGCTGATAAGCTTATTTATGTTTCAAAAACAACAATTTGCTCTCCGGGCTTCACTCAAGCAGAACCCTGGCTGGACACGCGGACATAAAGTGACCATGACGGAAGGCAGTTAAAATTTGATGAATGAGGTCGTGGGCTAGTTGAATAGGGGGATATGAAATAAAGTACGATTACAATAATGCGGTTATTGTCCATGTATACCGCATGCCGGTCAATTTCTTCGTCGCGATTCGGTACATTGCACAAAATCAATCAAAATTTGTTTTCCCATCGTGAGATGCTATGTAGCCAGCGTGTAATAAAGAGTTTCTGGAGTTAAATTTGGGGATTTTTCCTGCATCGGATTGGTGGGTTGGTGTTTTGCCATTTGCAATCCTTTTTATAGAAATTTAAACAAGTTCGAATAAATTTCCAGAAAATTAACAACCGTGTATATAGGACAAGGAGAGGTTCGGCATTCAATTCAGTAATGTGCAAAAATTCAGTGTGGAATTTAAGTGCTCATAACCATTTTACTACTAGAAAGGTGAAAAAACTTTGAATTTCGTTTTACCGATGTTTTACGGACACCCGCATGGATCCAAAAAGAAACCCGTATGGATCAGTAAATAAACGCTGATAGCGACATTAAGATGATGGAAATTAATTTGCTGTCAGCCTTCCGAAGTCCCAGAGGATTTGGGAAACTAGAAAAGTCCGAGGGGTGCCATTTATAACATTGATGGCTCAACACTGACAAGAGAATTCCAAGAAACTTTCCTTTTGACCGTACACCTGAGACCCAAATTCTCGAAACTGATAAAAGCCTAGGAAATTTGCAAATTTTTTAAAGTTATTGAGTTGTCAGAAAATGGGCACATCTCGTCAAGAGTATGTATGCATATTTAACCGAATTAATCTTCGCGTGATTATTTGTTTCCGAAAATGTGAAACCATTTTTTTCAACAAAAAAAACAGTAGCTTTATTAATAATTTATACTAAATAAGGATATCTCGGTAACTATAGATGATTCAAATTTTCAAATGCACATATGTACATCCATTTCAACCCTATTTGTCAACTTGTATACTACACAAGGCTATCTTACCCAAGACAAAATCCTGGTTGTCGCAAATTATAATTTTCATTTTCTGTCGCTAGTTTATTTTCAACCAAACCTAACAATGTGCTTGTAAACTTCAGCTGCCCCTTATCGCCAGGCAATCACTGCTAGCCTTTATTCAGAAAACGTTGCAGTGATTGCCTGCCTACAGGGGCAGCTAATGAGCACAAAACAAATGAAAATTAAAAGATCATTGACCTCTATTCGACGAGTAAAGGTTGCGCATATTTGGTATAGCAACTGCACTAAAATACAGTTCGAATTGATTTTGCAAACATTGATAGATTCGTGTCTTAACTCATGGGTGCAAGGAATCATGCAACCAAAATAAGTTTTAATCTCACTATGTAACCGCAAAAAAAATGCCCGCACCATTTCACTAAATTGAACTTCAACAAGCAGTTGTCAGCAAGCATCGAAATGAATGCATCTGCTGGTCTTACTTCCTGCACATCTCAGTTGACATCGAGTTGAGTTTACTGTCCACCAGATTAGTTGTCAAGTGCAAGAGCCTCTCCTGATATGAACAAAGATTTGGAAAGATCGGATGCAAATGCATTTTGTTAGTTGGTGTAACAAGATCCGCAGTGGGGTGACCAGAATCCGGCGTTCATCAGCCACTTGAGCAGTGACCAGAGAGGCGAGCAATTATAAGTAAGAGCCTGGCATATTGCAATTATCGCCAATTCATTGTCTAAGAAGTGCTACAGCAAAGGGTATAATTGAATGAGATGTTCATCTTTCGATAAGGTGGCGCATAAAGCCCCAGCGTGTAACCGTGGTTTAAATTGGATACGTACAATGATCGCCTTCGTGATTCCATTGGTTGATAAACGCTGGCTAAATTCCCTCAAGGAGCCCAGCAGACAACCGCCGGATATCGATTGGGCCACGAGCCTAGACAATAGGCCTAAGATTTTTTCCGCATTCGGATGGTGAGCTTTAAGAAAACGACGTCGTAAAAGGCCGGGCATCAGGAGCATTAACCCTGAATCATCAGATATCTTGATTTGCTTTCAAATATTCACAATGGTGGGAGGGGGCCTGTCAGAAAGCCTCGTAAAACATCGCCGACATCGAAGCAAAACCCCAAAAACCGACCATTAAGCTAGTTATGCAAAGTGCAAAAAAGTCCAGATATTGCGGGTCACGTGAGCGTGGGCGGCGTGTCACGCGTGAAAACAATGCATTCGAAAGACAAAAGAAAAATATCGACTGCCATGACGAGCTAGTTGTCATAACCGTAATTATCTAATCTGCATCGAGCGTGCTGCTCTTAAAGTGCGATGCTTAAGGCCCATCAAAAGTGCGTCGTGACTTTGGGGACACCCTGCACAAAATTGCGAACCACAATTTCTCCTTTCCTGATCAACATATTAA
>JAQFYZ010000101.1:0-72956 GCA_034695085.1 Cylindroiulus punctatus
TTGAAATACATTGCAAATTGTAAAATGTATTGCAAGTGCATTTTGAAATACATTGCAAATTGTAAAATGTATTGCAAATGTATTTTCCAGGTTAATCTCCATGATAAATGCATTTTAGAATGCATTTACAATCCATTATGAAATACATTTCCGTCTCAATCTACATATATTTTGAAATCAATTTCAAAATGCATTTCTTTTCCATATGGGCGATATCCGTTTTCATTGCCAGATTCATTCGAAAATTAGAAAATTTCCTACCTGATGACCACTAAGGGCAACCAAGCAAATGAGATGCAGGATAATGCTGCGGTGCCCCATGTTTAAATTTGCCTTGGATACACTAAATAAATTAATACCACGCTGTAAAATGGCTGGTTAGAATATTAAAGCTGAATTCTCGAGCGTCTAACCCACTCACCTAATGACGGGGATGCCAGTCTTCGAATGCCAAGTACATTAGCTTACTGATAGCCAGTTATTCCTTTATATACGAGCCGATTTAATTATCAATCTACCCTTTTTACTGCCTTTATTTAGTTTCGCCAATGCGTGTACGACCAATTTGATAAAAACTCTGTTTTCCTTCTTCAGAAGTAGATCATATTTGCACGTTATAACATCCTCTTTAGATTTCTCAATATAAAACAAATACCACAAATCCAGATACATCATTAAATGGGGCTATCCCGTTACATACAGTATGTGCACAGGGCAGTAACCAGAAGACCTATAGCCCTCATTACAAAAATTCGCTAACTTACATGTACATCACCAGCACAAAATATTGGAAAAGTCAGAGCTCGAAGTGTTTTTGGTTTACATGGAGGACAAGCAGGTGGTGCTTCCTTTTCCCAAAATTTGTTCCTTTTATTAATAGTTGTTTTAGAAATATCTTTTAGTAATGAAGGAAAGATAACACGTACAAAACTATTCCAAAGAACATGTTTCATAGTCATGTTCATATTTACGAATTAATTCAGAAATTGCAACTTAGAAGAATTTTGAAGGGGAAAAACGTACAGGAAACTTCATATGGCCGGAAGTGATATCTGGACATTTCCAGATATAGAATGTTTCACGTGTCAAAAGTGAAAATAATCCCATTGATTGTAGGCTCCTCGCTACCTTTTCGGTAAATTGATTTCATTGTCGGTCTGACAAAGGAATGCAGCACCTACTCGCTAATTAGTTTAGATTGAATGGGCCGCTTATAGCACACATTCCACGAGCTTAGGGCCGGTTGTTATAATCCAGGGGACCTGCGGTGTTATGGGACATTTCATAAAGAGATGATAAAATTCCTAAGCGGCAGACAGAAGGAAGGAAGTCACGTGCTGGTCTACCAATAAAATATTGGCGGCACCTTAGAACACCTAAACAGAGCAATTTAGATCAAAGTCGGCTTCTTGGTTAATTTGACACAGTGGTCAGCAGTTGGTCAGTATACTGTACATGTACTCAGTGAACACCGAAAGCTTCTTCCGCAAACACCGCCAGGAAAGCATGAGCTCTTGAATAGTCTCGAGTAGGACAACGAATCTTGGCCAGGTTCGTGCCATGCATAGGCGATTGCAAGTGGTTGTGGGAAAAAGTTAAAAAAGATGCTCATTTTTGAACCTTATATTTCAGTTTGCTGATTATCCTCTACGAAAATGAAGATAGAATTTATCGTTTCCATTTGCCTTTTATGGATTTTGACAACAAACATGGTAAGCTAACTATATTTCCTGCCCTTTGCAGGCTTTATAACTACACTAGTTGCACGTTATAATTACATACTTGGTTCAGTTGCTTGGGATTGATCTTAAACTCAGTCTTGAAGAAGTATAGTTATAAGCTATGAAATTATTCACTTACATACAGTGTACATGTTCTGCCAACATAAAGAGATGTCGAACGGTTCAAAGATATCAAAAAATTATTCAAACTTTAATATTTGTGCTCTTCATTTTAATATTTTACGTGTAAATTTAGATTACAATTTAATCTACGTTTTGAAGAAATAAATGTAAAAAATTATTCAAACTAGAATATTTGTGCGCTTAATTTCAATATCAGTCGACGTTTTAGTTTTTGAAACCGACTTTATGATGAATGACGTGTTGATGAATTCTGTATTTTTGAATGGTTGATGATGAACTGAATAGGAGAACTTTAAAGCAAAGTAAAAATATAAATACTGTATTGCCACTGTTCATGAACTTCATGCTGATGCTAAATAATCTTCTAATTTTTCCTTTACACAAATCGTTATTTCTACTTGTTTGAACTTTCACACTTCTTTAACACCCTTAACAATTTTTTTTATCATCATTTCGATTTAAATTGTACGAGTTAACGACACTTATGTACAATTCGCCACATTATTATTATTTTGCTGACAAACAATAAGTTTCAATACAGACAGGATAAATGGTCCTGTTGCATTCTGGAATGCTTGAAATCCAAGGTCAAGCTTGATAATATCCGACGATTTTTTTTTTCAACCTCGTCAAAAATAATTTAAATTACAGACTTTCATTGGGCCTTACAATCAATCTTTTACTGGTACTTTTAGGTTCAATGTGATTTGATGTGCCAAGGCAGACAAAATGGAGTTTACCCTGACCGCAAGCACTTGTGTTACAAATATTACACGTGTTGGAAAGGCGAAATGGCATCGAAAGAATCCTGCGATCCCATTACATGGAAATTCAGCACGGTCACCAGAAAATGCGAAATGCCATCTGAAGTTAACTGTTAAATTACCCAACTCGAATGTGTTGTCATTATTTTAATAACCGTGTTTCTGAATGCCGGTCGTGTACATTGTGTTGTGTAGATAAATTATTTTAATTCATCGTTCTTATGCCTCAGAAGTTATCTTTAGTTCATATCGATTTCGTTGAATTGGGGCTCTTTCAAATCGTTATGCAATCGCCATAAGAAGTCACATTGGTGGACTGACATACTTTATATACTAGTCAGACATACAGTACGATAAAATGAAATTGGCTAATTGCATCACATTACACCAAGCATGCATGCTTGTATAACGGTATTCCACTGGCCTTTGTACAGAGTGCAAATAAATTTATAACCATTAAACTTTCCCCACGTTATTCTTACCTACATTACATGTTCCCTTCCGACTTCAACTGGCAACACTTTGAACTGGAAACACATTCAAAATTCGTCTGGGAAGGCACAACATCACATTCAAAAGTCGTCTTTGAACACACAACATATGCGGCAACCGACTAACAAAAATGGACGACTTTCACGACGCGACGGAACAATTATGGTTGAACTTCGACCTTGTAACAATGATTTTCGAACACCTTGTGAAATCAAAAAAAATACCGCGGGAGTCCATTTTTATAGGATGGGGGTCGAAAGTCGTACTCTAATACCCCATTTACAGACCAACACGAACTCTAGTTCTTGGATTTATGAACGGAGCCCGGAAGGTTCGCAAAATATGTAAATTTTGTACATTGTACATTTCGCGCTATAATATATTAGTCTGAATGGGGAATAATCACGTACACTATGGACCTAAAGTCGCCTCGGCAAAAGAACGAAATTTTTTACAGCCAATCAGAGAGAATCGGCTTATCGATGTACTGTTTCAGGAGTTTCAGCGATAAGAGAAAAATGGCTGCCATGCTCGATATTATATTACAGGATGGACGAATCGCAAACAGGAAATTGCATCCTATTGGTGTGAACGACGTCATTTTTTCGTTCTTTTGCCGGGACGATATACTGTAGTTGACGACTTATAGTTGAGAACCTCTTGGGCTGGTTGCATAAATCCGAGAAGGCGATAATGTGATTTATGAAACCAGCCATGCATGGTGATTCTCAACTAGATACATGTACATGTAAATTAACTAGATTTTGTGTATAGTGTGGACAAGGTAATCATTTACCCTGTATAGATGGGTCGCCCATAAAGAACGTCCATGATTTTCAGGGATTTTAGAATCTCCACATCCCTGCATGTTAGGTCCGATTTTGAAAAAAAAACGTGTTAATTCCGATATAGAAAAAATGCATAATATTATTTTTCTTATTTGGCATCACATCCAGATGGTTTAATATACAGATCAAATTAATATAACAGTAAAACAAGCACATCACTATTTTCATTGTATTCAATCAATTCCTTCGATATTAAAATCGAAATTTCACAATTGACGATCCTGACGTCTACTTTCTCCATGAACCCCACCCCAACAGTGTCCAGATTTGAAGACTAACCACCCTAATCGACATTCATTAATTTCATTTCAACTGGGATTTCATTTGGAACTTGCATAATTATAAAAAATCAATTTTTTTTGATTTTGAATCGCAACCATCATTCTTGTACAAATCTTTTGTGGTTTGGGGCGACATACTAAAGGCTCCAGAAATCTTCATTGCTCACCCGAAATGTTTTGAAAAAAGTCGCTAATGATAGTTCCTGCTAACCTTCCACTTGTTCAGGGCTGACCTCTTTCAGAGTATAGCAAAGTGGCTTAAAAATTTCTAGGATATATAGGCTACATGTACTCGTTGCTGAATTCCACTGACTAGACTCTAGTCTAGTGTAATCCAGTTGTGACAATGCACTAAAAGGATACACCTTGATGGCACCGGCCAGCAACCCTAAGCTGTTCCCTAATCCACTAAAAGAGCACACCTTTCACCATTGTCTATACATGTAATTAGATTAGAACTCTTGCACTCGATGAACGTGCATCTCGTGCATAAGTTCTAATTTCCAAACTCACATTAATTCGCAATAAAATATCAACAAATAGCGAAATGCAGTTGTCTGACATTGGAAATAAAGTCGTTAAAAACGCATTGATGAGCCGATATAATTCCATCATAAGTAGGTGTGTATATAGTTACAGGGTACCACAGTTAGATATTTAACTCTTATGACAATTGCTATTGTAGAGAATGTTAAAAATGTTGAACTTTTCTCAGAATGCTGCCAGAACCAATTGACATAAAATCATATGGTAAGTGTCAGCACATACCTGTACTGTAAGTGACATAACATGTACCTGTAGTCGAATTAATTAAAGATATGTCGATTGTTTCAAGATTTTGATGGCGCAACCTATCACATTTCTAATGTTGATAGCATACAATACATAAGAGTAAGTATGAGTGTGTATGCATGTGAAATCTGTGTGTACATGTATGAACTTGTCGCCTAAACAGTTATCCTTTTCAAGGTCAGCTTAAAACTAAACTGCTATAACGGTTTACAAGAGCATGGTGTCGATGAGGTATTATACATGGAAATTTCTTAGTTACTTGTCAAATAAAATCTTTAATTACATCTTCAATTTTTTAAAGTTCATAAAAAAAGAATATGGACCATTAGTGGTTGCAACTGAAGCAGGTAATTACAGAGGCAACGCAAGTCGTATAGGACAATTCAGACTTTATTAAATACTGAATTACAGTAACATGCAATTTTAAAAAATTATAAAAGTTCCAATAATTAATTTTATCAAAAAAGCCCAAATTAAAACTTTGATTCCACGATTGCAGCACAATGTGGCCACCTGTATTATACATATCGAAAAACAGCAGTCCAATACATTGATTTCTTCCCTAGAATATAACGTGTCCCTGATGGTGGACATATCAAAAGTGCCAATTCACTATGAAGAGTTAGTCAGAAGAGTAAGCCTTCTAAAGCGAAACTGCTTCGCATCTGCTCTAGAAAAGTATTTAAGTTTCAAGGGTTCTAACAGTGACAAGCTTAAACAAGTACCCATATATTACCGCAGTAACGAAGTAATGTATGTGAATTGGCGAATTTAAGAAAACATTAAATTGCATTAAGGTAATAATACTGCAAGTGAAAACTTTTTCCATTGAAAGATATATGGAGGCCAAATCAGGGAAAAGCCAGATAACCTTCAGCATGGTTTTTAAGGATGACGATGAATACTTATTTGCATCCCTATTCCTGAAGGTACATTATATTTCAATTTAATCAGCATTTGTTACAAAAATAAAAAACTGTCAAATGAATTACAAGTTTCTTTGTTTGTCCATTTTATCCCCAATGAGATTTTTACCCATTTGTGTAAAAAACAGGAGTTTAGTGAAGGAAGACGAGTGTATCCCCATGCACCAAAAATGACTTTAAACAACAGAGACCCATCTGAAGAATTTATGCAAGAGCTTACTTTGGAAGAATTAGATAACAGAATATTCCTGACTATTGGTAGGCAATAAAGAAAGCACTTTGAAACATTGGCAAGAATCGTACCATCTTAAAAACATCATTAACCTTTCACCTGAAGAACTAACGTATGATCATACACAACCTGCCGTTCGAAACAACTCAATTGACTTAATCTACTACTTCCGCTACTACCTGCATTGCCAAATTATACTGGCCAGGGTAAGTTGGAATGAAATATTTTGCCAAGTGTACATCAATGAAATGAAAAGATGCCATGTTTCTGATGTACTACTTTGGCAGTGTTAATAGTTTCAGGGCTGATATTGTGATATGCTCATTGAAATGATATGAAGGATGTATGCTCGGAGATTTATCTAAGAAAAGTAAAACAAAAGCCTAGCTATCATGCCGCCAAATCGGTCATTAACTAGCTAAAAATACATGGAAGGTTTATTGTGTACCAAAATCCAATCACTTACCCTATGAAGTTTTCAATTTCATTCAAACGTTATCTCACTTGATGAGTCCGAGTCTTGGCATCTTTACAATATATAACATCGTCATTCTTTTCAAACATGTAGATCCACTTGCATAGTTTCATGCGGAAGAAAACCGAATATTTTCTGAAAGAAGCCAGGAAAGCACAGCAAAAGCCAATGGACGACAAGAGAAACCAACAAATGCTCCAAATTTTCAGATGGGGCGAAAATTTGAAATCAAGAGTCGAATAAGAGACTAAGTTGATTTTTTTTTGAGTTGCCAGAAATAAAAAGGCTGCGACTGTCCTTGGACAATTATAAACACAAAGGTTTATTATATGAAAGAGCAATGAATACCCATAGCGACTTACATAGGGCGCCATTTGTTTTTAGAAACTTAAAATACAAACACTGATCCCTAAATAAATGCTGGCTAATAGAATACAATGAGTTATGCCACTCAAAATGCAGTGGCAAAAACCTGACGGGATGAGAGATGATTTGACGAAATGAAAAATGATTCTTGATTTGTGAAGATGTGTGTGAAATGTAAAACTTATCTTGTCTCAGCTTTATGTTTTGGAGGCCGGAATTCCGCCTTTCCAGTGGTTTTTGCTTTTTTCTTGGATCCCTGTTGAAAATTCTTCCAGCTATTTACTCGGCCTTCCCGGCTCGCCTATTTGAATAAATAATGGCTTATATTTCTATAGACGGTGACATAAGTACAATTATATATCCAGTTTTCACACACTTGTACTCACCTCAAAATTCTTTTGCCATTCTTTCTCCACCTTAGTTCGTTCCTCAGTTGCAATTTCATCCTCCCTCTTTCTTTTCCTAAGTATTTGTTTAGTTTGAAGCAAATAGATAAAGTAGAAGTTAGGCGAGGGCAGTCTGAACTCTTAAATCAGCACTTTTTCTTTGTCCGTTTCAGCAATCACAATGTAATTTCAGATATAAAATAATCTGAGACTGACCTTTCCTCCATGTCCCTGTGTTCTAAGTCTCTCTTTTTGCGCTCCATATCAGCAAATAATTTCATAGTCATTACATAAACTGCATGTTTCAGCTAGAAGCAATTCAACACATTTAGCAATGAGATTGTGAAAAGATTGTCAAAGATTTCTAATGTGCATTGGTGTGATCTATTGATAGGTTGCACACTGAATGATAAACTACGATAGCCTACCAAACAATTTTTCATAGCATTTCAATAAAAATATAAGAATAATACCTTGTCAGGGTCATCTTCGTCTATTCGTGTGTCTTTTCCGTCTTTCTTTAGTTTCTTCTTTTTCTCCTGAATCATCATATTTGTTCTAGCATTAGCCTCTTCTATTACATCTAAGCATTTCTGCTTAGTGTCTGCATTTTCTAGTATTTTATACGCACGATTGAGAACTGAAAATTGAAGGACACAATGTATTATTTGAAGTGTTCAACAAAATAGTAGGAACCAATAACTTAAAGTCAACTTGAAATTCTAGTTATCAAATCAATACACACTTACTGTCAAAAGCCTTTTGTGCCCTGTCTATGTCGTCCTGATTTTTGTCCGGATGAACCAGAACTGATAACTACCAAACCCTAACAATTACTACTCTTAGAAAACAATAAAATTGAACACGTAGATACAAATGCTTTATAATACATACTCGTCTGTATTGCTTTTTGACTTCCTCTGGTTGAACGTCTGGATCTAACTGCATCACCTGTCAAAATAACAGTAATGAAAAATTGGGTATACAGTCAAATAATTATTTTTGATTACAAAAATTTGAGTAAACCATCACACTGCATTGCACCCACCTCAAAAGGATTTAAGTTAAAATATGTTGAGCCCGGTCGTAAGAGTCTGTCAATTTGTTGTTTGGGTGTGAGAACTGAATCTCGTTTTTCAATTTCTTTAACCTGTGAAAAAAAAATAACACAATCAACAAATTGAGGCATAAAATGGTACAAATTGGCACTCCTTAAATTTTCCGAACATGGATCAAGCCATTTGCACCCGCTGGTCATGATCACTCGGACCAAAGTTTTGTAGTCAAATCTGTAACCACTAACTGACATTTTCAGATGAGCATACACTTATAAGCAACTGATACATTTGTATTTAAGAAATCATTATAACATTAACATGGCTTACAGATCCAAGATGTTAATTAGCTTGGCTCAGTGGACATATCAAAACAAAACAAATAAAGACAGTTGTTAAAATGCACGTTTCACCACACCATTAGTTTTATGTCACATCTTCCTATGGCAAAAATAACGAGGTCAATGAATTAGTAGGCTATGATAACAGACTTACGACCCCCAAACCCGCAAATGGCCATACATGTCCAACCATTTCAATTAATCCTGCTGACACACGAATGATCGACTGTGGCATGTTTACCGAGTATCGCGTATGCGATTGTCAAACCACAGTGCCGAAATATTAAAATAATTTCACAGCAATAATAAAAATCAGGGCATTGCTGTAGCTCAACAAGCGTTTACGATAGTGGGCAAACTACTGTACAACGTGCACAAAGCCATGTCGAAGGCTCAAGAAGCCATCCAGATTTACAGGCTGCCAAGCGTGCACGCATAACGAACTGCACCTTGACAAATAAAGCAACAGTTCTGATTCCGAATTTTCCAGTCAAAAATGGAAATACTACCTCTGTATAGAAGCTTTCGAAGACTTCATCTGGGTCCCCGACGAGGGACGAACAAGGAATCTGTCCGGATACTGCCATTTTAAAACTAACACCAAACCGGAAGCTACGCCAACGCCATCTATCGGCAGCGTTACGAAACAAAACTTTGCTCAAATGTTTTTTTTAAATTTTGCTTCAGAAAAGTTGAATTTTGAATAATAAATTATTGCTGTTGTAGATTTTCGCTTCGAATTTCCGGTGCTAAACAGACATCGGGAATATTCGAAGCGAGCTTCACAATAGCCATATCTGAATTTCCCTGTCTCATTCTTAGACATCCATAAACACGTACTGATAATCTGATATCAATACTAATCAATCAGATAAGTAGTTATCTGGGTGATTAATACTATAAAACTGCATATCTGATAACAACCAACGCCGAGTGGAGATTGACGACATAACATTAAAAATAAGGTTGAAAACGGTGAGAAAGGACGTCCGCGTCGGTGAATTAGCAATATTGCAATATTGCTATTTTCAACAAAACAAAATGGAGTCGAAGCCAACCTCGAAAATTTATAACATCCAACTTGTGAACGTGATCGATTCCGACGATGCGACAGGACAACATGGCTATGGACAGTTCTTTAATTCGAATAATTACTCAGCGAATGTGCCAGTGTTTAAGAAATTATTCATCGTCTATGTCTGGGTGTTCTTCGTTCAAATTGGACTGAACAGCTCCATTTATGCCCAAAATTACTTGATTGTCGATGATGAAAATTTGGGAATAGTGAGCTTGATTACCGCTAATGGGACGAGAACACTGGCTACCCTTTTACTTGGATACTTCATGAAATCCTTCGCCCTCAACTGGGTTATGCTAATCGGCACGTTCTTTCACGTGTTTTTTGTCATTGCCAGCTTTTGTCCTTCATATTACACTCTGATACCAGGTTAGTATGAACTATGAAGTATGCGTTATTAATACGGTTTACATTGAATCATTGAAATGATAGTGGGTCTATCATTCAGCTCATCATAGCTGAAGAGTATGACGTATAATGATATAAACAGGACGTGAAGGTTTTTTGGCATTGTAACAATTAAAATTACATTTTATTGAAACATTGTACATGTTTCATGCAACAACATGCAGCGAAGCAATGCCGCTAAAAATTGACAAAATTATTCAAATAAAATGGATTCAGAGGTTTGCCTATTTTCAAACCTGACATTAAGATATCTTGTCATGTTGAGATGCACGAGTTCTATAACTTTGCCAAGATATACCATAAATTTGTTTACAAATAAAACGCTTCATATTTTCCAAAGAAATGTCAATATATATTGACAAAAATGGTAAACATAAGTTTGACAATTTTCAGTTTTTATGCTTACATTTTCAAATGCTTACTTTATGACTAGGTGCCATAATCAGTGGAATCGGAAGCTGTGTCACTGGAATCGCTGCTTTCGTTTTCATGGCAACATTGGGCAAGCATTACGAAGCCAAGCACCAAATAGATGGTTACCGGATACAAACCAGAATATTCCTCATCTACAACGTAGTCATCCAAAGCGCCACCATGCTGGGATATCTTCTGGCTTATGGCATCATTGGAGTTAATTTACCTGAAATCACTTACAGCCCTTACAACGGAACATCGAATGTAAATGGAGAATGTGGCATGGATTACTGCTACAGTGAGCTTGATATGGTAAAAAGTTATCCATCCAACGGCATGCAACAATACTGGCTGTGCGGTCTATGTCTTCTTAGCATCATGGCGGCCTTCATGATGATCCTGTTCCTGGAGCCACTGACGATGAAAGGGCAAATCAAGACAAAACCTGACGAGTCAGAATTTTCTGAAAGCAAAATGAGCAAGCTGCAATTTCTGCTGTTTCCTGGCAACATCATCACTGCCGTTGGAAGTTCTTTTTGGTTCCTGGATGTCACCAAGGTTAGCAACACAGACTGATTTCCCATGGACCCATTCCCTTGATTTTGAAATAATGCAAGTTTCAATTTCTTCACAGGCATATGAATTGTGCCTGAATGGATCAATTGCCGTGGACAATTTCGGCACGTATTTCTTGGCTTTTGTAGCAGCTGCTTTCATTTTTGGATGGTACACGAAAAGATGGCTGAGAGGACAACTCAGCATTTTCCTCTTGTTGAAGACCTGCCTTTTGATGGCTTTAATGTTTTACAAACCTGAATATAACAACATATTGCTTCTGTTTACTGCACTTTGGGCCATTACTGATGGAGTCTTGACTGCAGGATTTCCAGGTAATGTTTCGTCATCAAAAATCAAGGTGAAGAATTCGTAGTGTAAATTCTCAATTTTTTTTTGTATATTTTCTATTCGTAGCCATCTACGGGGAAGTTTGTCCTGATAGTTTAACAGAGGCTTTCACGAGCCAACAGTTCTGGACATCATTTGGATTATTTCTTGTCGACTTATTGAGCATCGAGAGTTGCATGTCACCCAAGTTGTACCTGCACGCAGCGTTTTCAGTATTGGCATTGGTTGAATTTGTTCTGATGGAAGTCATAGTTCATAAGAAATAGACAAGAAAAAGGTCATAACTGTTCTGACTTATGAGCTAAAAGTCAAGCTGATTTCACAAATTTCTACAGCTGTGCTTCTTGGCCGTGTTAGTTTTGAAACGTGCCTGGTTCAATAATACGAAAACTAGAAAAAAGTCACAATTTCTGAGCGAAGTTGCAGAGAATATATATATATGTTATTTCTCTTGAAGAAATAAATCAAAATTGCATTTTTTCCCCAAATCTGTTGACTTCAAGTACGACTATATTTGGGTTGTAAAATGTTTAAGAAATGGTGTAAATTCATCTTATTTCCCCGATTATTATTAGTCGTTCAGTGAATGAAACGTATTGGCAACCTGTATAAGCATCAAACAGGCAATTAGTGTTTTGTCTTATTTAACCATGAATTATTTAAATGTACATATATTTGTTTATATTTTAATTAATAAAAGGCGAGTGGGTCTAATTGATGTCAAAAGGGGAATTATCAGGGTAAAATAAATTTAAATGTGGTTTTTACAACATGTCAAAGCGTCATGATAATTTTTCTTAATTAATGATTTGTTGAAAAATCCCGAAACTCTCATCCTGGGTTACAAAACATTAGGAGAATTCACCTATCACCAACTACCAGCTTATCGTGAGGAGTGATTCTTATCTCTTTCAAGATAATACGCGATAATTCTGGATTTATTTTTGAACTATAGGGAAAGCGTTTCAAAGAGTAAAGAATTTTTATTACGCAAACGCGGATTTTGTACTAGGCGCAAGCGGGTAGCTAATTTTTTTAAATACAATTTATAATCGTAGATCTAAACAAAACTCAATTATAGGTGCCATCAATTCTCCAATCAACGATAATATTTGTAAGAGTGGTTGACGAACGTATGATGAGATAACAGAAAGCTAATTACGCTAATCAAACTGTAGCATCAGGACTACAAGGTTGCATAGGTCACATATTAGCACATTAGCCCTACGTAAATGAGTATAACCAATAAAGTAATTCCTTTAGGGGCCGTTCAATGGTGGGTGGACCAGATAAATAATGGGAGAAATCTGGGTGGGTGTGAGACTTTCATTGAACTTCATGACGACAGCAAGTGACGTAATGAAAATTGTATTTCATCACATAACAGCAAAGGATTTTGATAAAATACAATTTTTATTACCACTAAACAGTACGTTGCTATGTTATCCAATGTAATTGTATACAGTGAAATACTGAGTGAATGAATCAGTTACCCAATTCTGCAAGTTCTGCACGATAACGGCCTATATCGTTTCTATTGAAAATCTCCCTGGACAACTTTTCCTGCAGTTTTAACAAGGTCTTTGGCAGTTTCAACAATAGTTAGTGACGTTACCTTCGCAACATCTACAGAGGACTCCGCAGTGCCCTTGAAGGCATCGCCAAATGTCTCAAAAAGACCTCGCTCTTCTCGGATCAGCTGACCATTACTTCGCCTCAAACTTTTCTGGAAATAATTGGGAAAGTTTTTCTCTTCCGTTTGAAAATGTCTTGAAAAAACGTCGCTTGACGTGGAGCGAACAAAGTCTTTACCAAGACTACCTCTGAAGAAGCTGCAAACCAATTGGTTGTCTTCATAGTCTGCAGAAATCACCACGCACCATTTGGCATACTTTGACAAGCATACTTCCCTGCAGCGCAACAACTGCCGAAAACAGTTTTTGCCATCGCATGTGTGCCTCCTGATTTCTTGGGAATTTCCGGTCAGTTTCCAACCAGGGAACTGATGAAATGACAGCAACGGCGATGTCAGCCGTCGGATTAAGACATTGGAGTCATCATTGGTTGGTTTCACATCTTTTATGTGGGTAGGATTGATACCGAGCAAATTGGTGCCTGAATCTCCATATCGCGATAATGGAGTACTGTGAGAAGTAGCTGTAAAAAGGACAATGATGAGCGATATTCCTTAGAACTGATCTAAATTCAAAATATATAACCAAGAATCTCCAGATGAGGAGAAAACATTCCCATTTCAAAAAAAAAAACATGACAACTTATGCAAACGTAAATTTGTTGGAAAGATTGAAAAGTTTAACATACCTAGAAAAATTGCAATCGCAAGAATGACAGATCTTGTATCCATTACGTCAATCTACGACGAATTTAAACGACTAAACTGAAAAGAAAACCGTTCTCCAAACAGTGTTCAAGTTCAACGAATTTACTTAAGCGTAGAGTGCATAACCTTCCTTTGCTCACAGCTCATTGCCCCATGAATTCACTAAGCATTTCTTCGATCTGATAAGCAAACAAAACCGGTTGTCAATGAGACAATGACAACACAGAAAACAAAGGTGAAATAGAAAAAAATGTCTACCTGGAACATCTCAACTTTCTTAAATACGTTTTTATAACGGTAAAAATTGCGGTGTTTTTTACATAAGCATCCAATCAAGGTACAATAACTACTGTATAATGTACAAGGTATAAATCATGGTATCATTAACTATAATTAGAAATCAACTGGACATAAATTGCAGAACGTAAATTACTGCATCCAATTAAAATTAATACCCTACCCGACTATTAAAAATCTTAACTTTTCTTCGAAGAAGTCCTACTTTGGAGGAAATAAATAAAACAACATCGAAATAAATTTCATTTACATTTATTTCCCAGACGTGCTTTTGTTCGCAAAACTGCATGATTTTTGGGCGGCCTTTAAAAGACAAACAATACGTGTCCACTAATAAATTAATAAATAAAATTTCCAGAATATTTATAAAACGACAAAAACGATAATTCATCGCAACCGCTTAAAACGACGGACACAGGAACATTTGTGCAAATATCCCTTTGATAAATATTGCGACGTCATTTGTTTAATAAGCATTATTGTATAAAATTAAATTTTCAACAATCAACATTGTAACCGCCATTCGTATATTCGAAATTAAATGTAAACAATAATATTTCTAAAAATCATCTCATCAAGTACAGTACGTCGTCATAAAATATACTAAATTGAAAATAAACTGTTCCTCATTTCTTATATTCCACGCACCCATCACAGGTACAATATTGTTCCCCCTTGCCACAATATCCCGCTGGACTGCAACAATGAAAGCCAGGATCATCAGGATTACATTCCGCTTCCGCTCCGTTAATCTTCTGCGCTTTGCGGCCACAGGTCCCAGCCTTGTCCTGTCCATCGGCCACGATCCACCACTTCCTCGGCCCGTAGCGGTAATCCTTCCTTACCTTGAAGTCGATGCAACCAGTGCACTCGCAAAACTCCTTGTTAATTCCGCAGTAGCCGCCATTGGAGCAGCAGTGGGCATTTTTGTCATCAGGATTGCAAATGGGGTACTCGTTGTTTATCTTGGCGACATCCCTTCCACATCGTCCTCTTTTGCCATCCGCGGCATTCAAGAAATACCACAGCACAGGCACCGTGGGTTTCACGGGTTCCTCCACAATGAGATTTGGATTGCTCCTGTAGTCGGCGCAGTTGTCACATTTGCAGTAATCTTCTCCAGTTCCGCAGTACCCGTACTTCCCGCAGCAGCTGTAGCCAGGGTCGTCCGGGTCACAAACGGGATAGTAGCCTTTGTACAAGGGGGCAGAACGGCCACAGAGGCCGGCCACGTCGTCTCCATCCTCAGAGGTCCACCAGCGCTTATCAGTGATCGGAGAGCATTTATACTCAATGGCCTTTGGGTCAGTATTCTTGCACAGGTTAGCGCCGACCAGAGCATTCATCATGGTGTTTTGGTCATCGTCTTGGTCGATGGCCCAGATCATCAAGCCGCCGACGTTATGGTCGGCTGCATAGTCCGCCTTGATCTTCAGGGACTGCGGATCTTCATAGCCCAGGAAGATGCGCTGGGCAGCGTTGATGGCGTAGGGAGCTTTGGCTTTTTCGTGGAACGCTTTCTGGAAGGAAGGATCTTGGAGCCACCCAGCTTTCAGCTTCCTCCAGGGCTCATAGCCGCCATCGAATTTTCCTCCGACAGCCTCCGCCGTCCGCCACATGTTATCAGAGGCATCGACAGGCGCCCCAACATTCCTCCAGAACCTGCCGTAGAAGGGCACTCCCATGTTGATCTTGTGCGGTTGCTTGGATCGACACACGTAGTATTTGACTGTCCAGTCAACGTTCGTTTTTCCAGAAAACCGAGGTGGCATGGCGAAATACAGCGGCGCAGGCGGCCCTGTGTAGGCGCCCCACTTGCTGCCCCAGGCGCCGAAGTAGTCGTAGGTCATCACGTTGACCCAGTCGGCGTACTTGAGCAAGCCCGGAAGGTCGTACCCAGGGTCAAGAGTCCACTGGCCAGCAGCGCCAGCGAACGAGATTAAAAACGGATCCGCTCGGCTGGTTTGCTGCTGGTGCTGGTTGAGGACCTCCCTCAGCTCCTTCATCAGCTGGACGTAGTTTTCCTTGTCGCTGGGGACGCCTTCTTGGGCGCCGCCGGTCACCGGATACTCCCAGTCGATGTCGACGCCGTCGAAGTTGTGCTCCTGGAGAATCTTGATGACGTTGGCGATGAAGTTCATCCGGCTGCCGGGACTGGCCGCGATGCTGCTGAAGTACTGCGAGTTCTCCCATCCTCCAACTGCAAACATCACCTTGACGTCGGCGGCTCCAGCGACCTTCATGAGCTTGTCCAATCGCTTCTGGGACAATGCGGTTTCGCCTCCCGGGTCGGTGCTGTGGGTTGGGTCGGCACTTCCGATCGATATACTTCCGTCGGCTTTGGTCTCCAGGAAGGCGTACACGATGTGGGTCAGTCTGCTGGCCTGCTGATGGGTAATTTCCTTGTCGCCCCAAGAAGGGTAGTAGCCGATCAGGCGCTTGCCGCAGCTGGCGCCAGCAAACTTGCCACCACCACCGCCGCTTCCATCATCTTCAGACTCGTCAGGATTGTCGATTTCGGACTCATCTTGGTCAAAACTGTCCAGGCCAAAAAGCGCTGCTAGTTCCTCCTCGTCGGCTGCTGAGCAGGTGCTGCCACTGACGTCTCTCTTGCGACGACCGACCTTGCCCTTTGGGGCCAACCGCTCCTTCCACTCCTTTTCTGCGTCTGGGTCCAAGGCAGTCGCTTCAGTGCAGCTTGTTGCGAGGAATGGTGGGATGGTGGCCGACTTGTATATGCTCACGGCGGATATGCGCCAAGGGTCGGAGGTCGCCGAGCCCATGTAGAAAGGATCGCCGTCGCTGGCGAAGGCCTTGACATCCGTTTGGGACCGTGGGGTGAAAATGGTTTCTCTGGCAGCCTTTTTCTTGGCCACATCAGTTTTGGACAGCTTCTCGTTGGGGCCATAAAATCCGACCACCTGGACCTTGTCGGACTTGTCTTTGTAGCATATCATCTTCCAGAAACAAGATGGGACGCTCAAGGTCCCTAGCTTGGCGCCCGAGGACTTGTGGCAGACGCCCGTTGCCACCAACGCTTGCTTGCTTTGAGTAAAGCACTGCACTTTCATCTCCAGGGTCTTCCACGCCCCCGTGTTGATGGTGGGTGACTGCGGCGCGATGTTGATGAACATGTTGGATCCCTTGGCGGCCTTCTGGTGGTACAGCATGACGTTGATTGGAGTGAGATGCCCTTGGTGCCAGCCTGAGCCTTTATACTCAGCCGATGTGGCTTGCTTGATCTTGCAGGGGTGGGGTATGAAGCCGGCCACGGCTGACCGACCAAACTTCTTGTTCTTGAGGTTGTTGATGAGGTCGTGGAAAGCAACCGACCACACTGGCAGTCGCCTGTTTTCGTCGAAGTAAGCCACGTAGGCGACTCTGTACTTACCGCGAATGTCACCTGGAATCTCAACAGGTATCACGTGGTAATCTGACACCCTGTTGCACAGCACCAAGTTGCACGTTGGCTTTGGTTTCCAGTCCGCCTTGTTGGACTTGGGCGTACTCTCGCAAGTGAATTCGCCATTGTTGCTTTCCAAATAGCCAGGTTCGCAGAAGAAGTCGCATTTCTCGTTAACCTTCCTCATGCCGCAGGTCTTGATGGACACCCCCATCACATTTTCGATGGAGGGTTTGTAGCACTTCAGGTTTTTGTTGTTGCAGCTCGACGAGGACCCTGGCTGTGAGGGCGTATTGGCTCGCTTGCAACGGTCAGGCTTGTCCTTGTCCTTGTCGTTGTCTGGTCGGTCCTTGTCTGGCTTGTCGTTGCTGCCTTGCCTGTCGATCCTGTCTTTGGAGGCCTGATTGCCGATGTTGTCCTTGGCGACTTTTTCGGCATCCCTGCCACTCTTCTTGGCGCCTTTTCCAATGACATCTTTGAGTATCTGGCCGCCTGTCTTGGCTACTCTCCCCACCCCAGGGATGTAGTCGAAGAGATTGGATGTGGCCAAACCCAAAGCGGCATTCCCGACACTCTTCCAGTCCCCGGTGACAACACCCTTCCCAATTTTGATGACATTCTCGCCCGCTTCCTTGACGTCTTTCACGATGGGAATATTGAGAAAAGCGTCTTTCGCGCCATTGAAGTCGCCTTTGATAACATTCCCCACCGTCTTCACAACTCCCTTAGCCGTGTCCACCACTGTCTTCACGGTGTCCTTCACGACGTCGACAACAGCTTTGGCTGCCTTCTTGAAAAAATTTCCGATGGCACTGAAGAAGCCACGCTTTCTTCTGGACAGCTGAGGACTGCTCGGCGGTGTGCTGCCATGGTCGTAAAGAATGGTGTCATAGCCAGCGACAGCTGATAGCGTTGCTGAGGTGCTATCGTTCGTGAAGCAGTTGTAAAAGTCCTTTTCTTCGAACATGTCCCGGGCGTTGAGGTTCTCTAAACTGAAATTTGTTTGAAAAAATCTGGTGTAGACTTCACTGGAGGAGGATGGGACTAAGTCGGTGTCTTCTGTCCCATTGAAGAAGTTGCAAGTGACTCTGCTGGCCTCGTAGTCAACGGAAATAATGTTGCACCATTTGGAGTACTTTGACAGACAAGAATCGGTGCAGCGTGGCAGCTGCTCTGAACAGTCCTTACCATCGCAAGGGTACTGTTCGGTCGCTTTCGGGGTTCCTGTAAGTTTCCACCCAGGCAGTTGAAAGAATGCCAGCAATGCCGATGTCAGCTTGGCCCTCCTGATGTAGACGTTGGAGTCAGCGTTGGCGGCTTGCACGTCCGTCGTCGTGGCAGAAGAAGATGCCATTTGACATTTCTTGGTTTTGGAATAAGCGGCTTTGGTGCAAAAAGGGCGTTTGATACATTCTGCCAAACACTTGTCTAAATCATCAGTCGATATTTCTTCCATTTGTGTTTTCGACCCAGCGACCACCCCCAGGCCGTGTCTCGGAAGAATGGAAAATTGCGCAAGATTTGGCATCAATTTTGAAAACTTTAAAGTGAATCTTCGTACATCGTCAGACGGGTTTTTGGGGCGCCAAGCAGTGTAAGAAACAATGTCGCACGTTAATTGACTGGGATCAAAATCGATGGCGATGCAATCCGTCTTGTTGACACAGTCGTTGTAGCAGCTGGCCAGCTTTTCTTTTTGGTTCCTCCCATCGACAAACGTGCTATCGGGACAAATTATCAAATCTCGTCTGTACGAGTTGATCTTCTCTGGATAGTAGCAAGATTGGCAGCCCGTGTTAGCATCGCATCCCAGCGCCTCCACAGTGAGGCATTTCATGGCATAAAACGCCCCAAGCCCATCCCCAGGAGCAGGGCACTTTGGAGGCGATGTCGGCCCTTTTGTCTGGTTGACATTTTCTGAAATATAGTGAATCAGGCATTTGAAAATGTGATCCTATTCCAGAATATCTGGCGACAATATGCAATGAAACGTGCACGTGGTACCCCGTGTCGTCCCATGTCAAAATTGATTGTGTCTAATGAGTGCCAATCATTTTACAATGAATGTCAATGATGGCATAAAATGGTGACAGCCCATATGAACAATTGGATGCCCCATATGCATTATGCGCTGCTCTAAATGTGCACAAAATATTTATATTTTCGCCCTACTTCTAGGCTATTTATCTACCAATAGTTTACAATAATAAAACCTATCCTGGCTGTCGAAATTTATATGCTTTTTTGTGCTCTATCCCGTTTTTTGAGTGACTATTTTTTTCTTCTTATGTGATTTTTATGCACATAACACAACCCCATCCATGGGTTCTTGCAATCACTATCAGCTTACGAGCCGTTAGGAGAAGCCCACTTCCTAATTCTGTTTATAGCAGAAGTTTATGACACTGAGAAGCCTTAGCCAACTAATTGTTTTCAAAAGCAGTGCAAACAGTAAGAACGGCTGCACTACATAACAGTTCTTTTGCTGCCCCTGGAAGTGCGATTCTCCTGCCGCTCGTAAGCTTGCAGTGATTGCCACCGTATAGGGGTAGGTAATTAGAAGAAATAACGTTTTCAGGTTAGCTTGGGCTATAGGCTAGACTAAGTTAGGTTAGGTCTACAAGGCCAAATAAATACACACGAAAGATGTAAATCAACAGAGATAGCCCAGGTGTCACTGAAATATAAATATGTTGTGCACATCCGGGAAAACCATCTAATTTGTTATCCAATGTACAGATGTAAGCCAGTTGCATGAAGCATAATGCAAGCAACATCTGTGTGATCGCTTGTTATTCCTTTAGGACGACTGGCATGATGCAATGTTTCCTATTCTAAACGATCAATCTAAAGTGTTTACCTGGTATGCTGGCAGCCACCTGCTCCTCTTCCAAGAACCGCCATTTGTTGTCATCAGCAGCGCTCACTGACTCAATATCGAATGCTGATATGACCCCATATTTGAAGTCGACGAAATTTCCAGAGTCTTTGGCAACGCCCGTAAACTGCAAACAGCTCTTGGATTCGAAGACGTAGGACACTGCCTTGCACTTGGCAGTGTCTTGACAACGACTGAGACAGACCAAAAACGAAGCTTCGGTTGAAGTCTGCAATGGCGTTGTGCCATTCGAGGTCGATATGATGGTGTGTCTGCTGTAGCTCCAGCGAAAAACAATGCCCGTGGGCTGGTTCATGAGGACGGTTGTCCAATTGGATTCTGAGCGAAATTTCCCTGTGGTGGAGTTGAAAGTGTAGCAAATGACATTTTCGTGGTCATAGCTGTAGGCCACGCATTCATTCCTGGCAGAGCAGGCCCCAAAGCACTCCGCATATGGTATGTTGCTGTGGACCTCCAATGGCTGGACATTCACAAACAAGTTCTTGAACTTGGAGAATGGTAATGTTGGGCAGATGTCGCACATCCTAACGCCTTCCTTGTCGTCAAACACCATCAGGAATTCCTTCTTAGGGTCAATGTCAGTACAGGAAAGTCGATCAGCAGGCAAGTTGTAGTTGCTAGCCCTGATCCAGAGGTATTTGGCATAGCTCAAGTAATCTCCATCGAAGCCCAGTGCATCAGAAGAAGTGACCTGTCGCTTTCGTCGCCCTCCTAATCTCTTGTTATCACGAAACGACAATGCCACTGAAAGAACTGATAGGAAGACAAGCCACGACAGACATTTGTAGCGAACATTTCTGGAAAGCCAAAGCATGTTGTACAGCTATGGTTCTATGACCAGTCAATGCTATTAAAGAAGCGTAAAAGCAGAAACTAATCGATTGCATCGCAGATGAGTGCATTTATAGGATAAAAACAGCTGTTAGCTGTGCTCGTGGCATTGAACCATCATCGACGAATAATATATCGTAGCTTTTGTGGAATAAACATTCAACATGTGTTCAAATATTCCGCATTTGAGAACATTGACAGAGTTGGGTATTGCTCCACATACAGAATCAAACAATTAACCTAATAATAATCGGCTTAATTGGGATGAAATCAACAACATTTGACGCAGCCAGACCAATACTGTGACGTTTTTACTCTCTTTAACATTTTTTTCCAAGGTGAATATCTACAAATTGCCTCGGCATCATTTTGAACGCCCCCATAATATTGACAACGCTATTAACTGCACCCACAACAGTCTTTACTGTGTCAACTTTACTTTTCAGGTTTTAGAAAAATATCCGTTAATTTAATAAGAGGCGCTTTATTTTGACTAAATTATTTCTATCAATCGTTATCAAAGTAACCAGCAACTGTAAATAACCGTTGATATTCTGTTACTGATGACATTCTCCTACAAATGCCATTAATTCTCGTCTTACATTGTCCCTCTTTGTGTTACAATTTACCATCATTAGAAATCCACATGTAGTAAATGAAAATGCATTTTTTTACTAAATTTATACGAAAGTCGGTATTTTATATACTGCATGTTTATACAAATCCTCGTCAAGCATAGAATTTCAAAATCACACATTGCCATTCGGACAAAAGACAATAAACAATATTTCAACCAACCCCATTTTCATTCCCTGTGATGTAGATTAAACCGTAACGGACATCATCAACTTAAAAGACACCAGATGAATGCTGAATTGATTTTTTTTTGCATAACCAAAACCAACCAAACCTGAAAATGTCATTAATTTAGCTGCCAATCACCTAGGCAACTGCCAGCCTACGAGCAGTTAGGAGAAGCCCACTTTCAGAAAATGCTGCGATGGTCAGTTTTTCTTAAAATTCACACACCCATCACAAGTACAATAGTCTGCTCCGGTGCCACAAAATCCTGATGGACTGCAACAGTGAAAGCCCGGATCATCAGGATTACATTCTGCCTCCCCGCCATTAATCGGCTGCGCTTTGGGACCACATGTCCCCGCTTTGTCCTGTCCGTCAGCAACAATCCACCATTTCTTAGGCCCGAAGCGGAAGTCCTTCCTGGCTTTAAAGTCGATGCAACCAGCGCACTGACAATGCTCCTGCGAACTTCCGCAGTAGCCGCCATTGGAGCAGCAGTGGGCATTTTTGTCATCAGGATTGCAAATGGGGAATTCGTCGTTTATCTTGGCAACATCCCTTCCACATCGTCCTCTTTTGCCATCTTCGGCATTCAGGAAATACCACAGCACAGGCACCGTAGGTTTGACGGGTTCATCCACGATGCGATTTGGATCGTCCCTGAAGTCGACGCAGGTGGCACATTTGCAGTAATCGTCCCCAGTTCCGCAATACCCGTAAGCCCCGCAGCAGCTGTAGCCAGGGTCGTCCGGGTCACAAACGGGATAGTAGCCTTTGTACAAGGGGGCAGAACGGCCACAGAGACCGGCAACGTCGTCTCCATCCTCAGAGGTCCACCAGCGCTTATCAGTGATTGGAGAGCATTTATACTCGATGGCCTTTGGGTCGGTATTCTTGCACAGAGGCGCGTCGACCAGAGTGTTCAACATGGTGTTTTGGTCATCGTCTTGGTCGATGGCCCAGATCATCAACCCACCCAGATTATGTTCGGCCGCATAGTCCACCTTGAACTTCAAAGACTGCGGATCTTCATAGCCCAAGAAGATGCGCTGGGCAGCGTTGATGGCGTAGGGAGCTTTGGCTTTTTCGTGGAATGCTTTCTCGAAGGAAGGATCTTGGAGCCATCCGTCTTTCAGCTTCCTCCAGGGCTCATAGCCGCCATCGAATTTTCCTCCGACAGCTTCCGCCGTCCGCCACATGTTGTCAGAAGCATCGACAGGTGCCCCAACATTCCTCCAGAACCTGCCGTAGAAGGGCACTCCCATGTTGATCTTGTGCGGTTCCTTCGTCCTGCAAACGTAATATTTGACTGTCCAGTCAACGTTGGTTTTCCCTGAAAACCGAGGTGGCATGGCGAAATACAGCGGCGCAGGCGGCCCTGTGTAGGCGCCCCACTTGCTGCCCCAGGCGCCGAAGTAGTCGTAGGTCATCACGTTGACCCAGTCGGCGTACTTGAGCAAGCCCGGAAGGTCAAATCCAGGATCAAGAGTCCACTGACCAGCAGCTCCAGCGAATGAAATTAAAAACTTGCTCGCTCTGCCGATTTGCCTTTGGTGCTGGTCGAGGGCCTGCCTGAGTTCCTTCATCAGCTGCACGTAGTTCTCCTTGTCGCTGGGGACGCCTTCTTGGGCGCCCCCAGTCACGGGGTATTCCCAGTCAACGTCGATTCCATCGAAATTGAACTCGTCCATGACCTTTATGGTGCTGGCTATGAAGTTGATCCGACTGCCTGGGCTGGCCGCGATGCTGCTGAAGTACTGCGAGTTCTCCCATCCGCCAACAGCGAACAGGATTTGCAGATTGGACATCTTCTGTCCGATTTTCATGAGCTTCTCCAGGCGCTTCCTGGCCACGCTGGCGTCCTGTCCTGGATCAGGGCTGTGCGTTGGATCAGCACTGCCCAGCACGATACTGCCGTCCGATTTGGTCTCGAAAAATGCGTAGACGATGTGGGTCAGTCTGCTGGCTTGTTGGTGAGTGATTTCCTTGTCGCCCCAAGAGGGGTAATAGCCGATCAGGCGTTTGCCACAGCTGGCTCCTGCAAATTTGCCACCTCCACCAGAACCTCCCTCGAAGTCCTCTTCAGTTTCATCGGCATTGTCAATTTCGTCATCGTCTTGGTCGAAAGCATCAATGCCGAACAACGCCGCCAATTCCTCCTCATCAGCCGCTGAGCACCCACTGACGCTGATGTCCCTCTTCTTGCGACCAGACTTCTTTGGGGTCAAGCGGTCCTTCCACTCCTGCTCGGCAGCTAGGTCCAACGTACTGGCGCTGGCACATTGGGTCACGTCGAAGACAGTGGTCGCTGGGGTGGAGAAGATGTCCTTGGCGGACAAGAGCCAGGGGTCAGAGGCTGGCGAGCCCAAGTAGAACGGATTGCCCTGACCAACGAACGACCTGACGTACCCTTGGGACCTCGGGGTGAAGATGTCCTGCCTGGCCTTCTGCTTCTTGTTCTTGTCCGTCTTGGCCAACTGTTCGTTGGGGGCGACAAATCCGACCACCTGGGTGTTGCCGGCCCTGTCCCGGTAGCAGATCATCTTCCAGAAGCATGACGGAACACCCAAAAATCTGGGCTGCAGGACCACGTTCAGCATTTGGCGGCACACCCCAGTGGCCACCAGTGCAGGAACCGTTCTGGTGAAACATTGCACCTTCAACTCCAGCGTCTTCCAGGCCCCGGTGTTGATGGCTGGTGCCTGGGGCGCGATGTTGATGTACAAGTTGGAGCCTTGGGCGGCCTTCTGGTGGTACAGCATCACGTTGATGGGGGTGAGGTGGCCCTGGTGCCACCCAGAAGATTCGTATTCCTCTCTGAAGGCCTGGCTGAAGCCGCATGGATGTGGCTTGAAACCAGCCACTTCCTTCCGCTTCAGGTTGAACTGTAAGTTGGTCACGTCATGGAGAGCGACTGACCACACTGGCAGCCTCTTGGCCACGTCGAAGTAAGCAACGAAGGCAGTTCTGTCTGGTCCCACCCCAAAAAGCGGAGGGATTTTGATGGCGAGGACCCTGTAGTTTGACCTTCCACACGTCTCGAGCTCGCATCTGGGTTCCGGTTCCCAGTCCGGCCTGTTGGAGTTGGCCACAGTGTCGCACGTGACCTTGCCCTTGCTGGACTCTGTGTAGCCAGGCAAACAATAGAAATGGCAGTTATTCTTCACGCTGGTCACGCCGCACTTGGACAGCGAAGATTGCATGACATTGTTGATTTGAGGTCTGACACACTTGCCATCATCGTCGTCGCAACTGTCTGATGACCCTGGCTTTGACCTCTGGTTGTCTCTCTTACAACGATCGGGTCGATCCTTGTCTTTGTCCTTGTCCTTGTCAGGCTGGTCGTCGTCCTTGTCCGGTTTATCAGAATCCTTATCTTTCCTGATCCTGTCTTCGGATGCTTTGTCTCCAATTTCGTCTTTGGTCTTTTTGCCTGCTTTCTCCTTTACCTCTTTGGCCCCTTTACCGATGGCGTTCTTCAGGGCCTTACCTCCAGTTTTGGCAACTTTTCCCACGCCCGGGATGAAATCGATTAGATTTGAGGTTGCCAGTCCTAAGGCAGCATCGCCAATGCCCTCCCAGTCTCCTTCAACTACGGACTCTCCTAGTTTGATGATGTTCTCACCAGCCTCCTTGACGTCATTGACAATGGGAATGCTCATGAAAGCATCTTTGGCGCCATCCAGGTCTCCTTCGAGGAGCTTTCCCACACTCTTCACAGCTCCTTTAGCACTGTCTACGACAGTTGTGAAAGTGTCCTTGGCCATGTCAGCGACTGTTTCCACAGCCCCCTTGAAGAAATTGCCCACAGAATCCAGGAACCCACGCTTTCTTCTGGACAGTAGACTGTTGTTAGATGCGCCACTGAAATTGTCCTGAAAGATGGCGTCAAAGCCGGCAACAGAAGATAGTGTCGGCTTGGAAGAATTCTCGAAACAAGTATAAAAATCCTTCTGTTCAAACGCCTTGCGAGAATTCAGTGTCTCCAAGCGAAAGTCAGTTTGGAAGAACCTGGTGAAGACCTCGCTAGATGGCGATGCTACCAAATCGGTATCTTCCGTACCATTGTAATAACTGCAAATGAGTTGGTTCGCAAAATAATCGACCGAAATTATGTTGCACCATTTGGAGTACTTGGACAAGCACGAATCGGTGCAACGGGGCAACTGTTCTGAACAGTCCTGGTTTCCACATTCAAATGTTTCCCCAGCAACATTGGATTTTCCTGTCAGTTTCCAGCCAGATGTTTGTTGGAATGTCAGCAATGGGGTTGTCAGCTTGGCTTGCCTTATGAAAACAGTGGAATCGACATTGGGCTCTTGGATAGCCGTTGTCGTGCCGGAAGTGGATGTCATTCGGCAGTTCTTAGTTCTGGAATAAACAACTTTGGTGCAAAATGGGCTTTTAATACATGCGGCTAAGCACTTTTCAAGATCTTCAGCGGTTATTTCTTGCATCTGTGTTTTCGACCCAGAAATCACTCCCAAACCATGCTTTGGAAGAATGGAAAACTGTGCAAGATTCGGCAGCAATTTTGAAAATTTCAACGCAAACCTGTGCACGTTATTAGAATTGATTTTCGGTCGCCATGCCCAATACAGAATCAAATCGCACGTTAATTGGGATGTGTCAAAATCGATGGCTATGCAATCTTTCTGGCCAATGCAATCGCTGTAACAGGTGGACAACTTGTCTTTTTGTATTCTTCCATTGACAAACGTGCTATCTGGACAAATTATCAAATCTCTGCGGTATTCGTTGATTTTTTCTGGATAATAGCAGGTCTGGCAACCAGTTGTGGCGTTGCATCCTAAGGCCTGTTCTGTGTGGCACTTCATGGCATAAAACGCTCCAAGGCCATCGCCAGGAGGTGGACATTTGGCGGACACTGCCATCTCTGTTGAATCCTCATTATTTGCTGAAACATAATGGATCAAAACGTTATAGAGAGCAGATTTCGGATTATGTGACAACAGCATTTGCGACGCTAACGTATCCCAAAAAAGCTGGTGTAGTCAACCTTGTCTGGCTTATTAGCACGCAAATTAACATGTTCAGCAGCTAAGCATGCATGAAACCAGAAGGTAAACTTGTCAATAAGCAGTTTGCTGATGAACAGATATAATTTCAAAAGTGGGTCACATGTTAGTTATGGTTGGAACATTTTGGACAGCTTGATTTATATGAATAAGAAGAGAATTTCAAACACTCGACTAAACATTATACAAGGGAGTTGCAATGGCATTCAATATTTTCAGATATGGTACCCTTCGGGGAGACAAGGTAAAGTAGCTTCACTGTCATGCACAAGTCATGCAGCAGTGCACCAAACATGCCGTACCAGATATTCCAAATAAATTCACAGAAACGTATCCTAGTACTAAATGAACGGTTTTTACATTAAAACAACTGCACAAATTTAGCTTGGTTACCAGATTCATTCAGATCACCAATGAATTTTGGGTGCCAATAACCACATCCATACTCAATTTGGCCATATCTGCAGGTACTTTTGAGCTACATATGTACTTGTGCACCTAAAGCTACTTTGCTTCAGGGGGCGACACATTGTTTTAGCAAATAAAAATGACAGGTTTATGTCAAGTATAGCCAAACTACTGTTGATGTATTTGCGAAATTAGCAAATCCAATGCTTAATATTTACCTGATGGATTTTTTCCCAGCTGGGTTGATTCAATGAACCGCCATGCGTTGTCATCGTCCTCACTCAACAATTCCAGCTCAAAGGCCGAAATGACCCCATACAGAAAGTCAACAAAGTTTCCAGAGTCTTTGGAAACATTGGCAAACTGCAAGCACTGATTAGAGGCGTAAATGTAAGAGACTGCCTTGCATTTCCCCGAGTCTTGACAGCGACTCAAACAATGCAAAAAGGACGGTTCTGTGGACGATTCAAGTGGAGCCGATGCATTTGAGCCCGTTATTACAGTGTGTCTACTGTAACTCCAACTATTGATGATTCCTGTTGGCTGATTCATCAGGATTGTTGTCCAGTTAGATTCGGACCGGAATTTTCCCACGGTAGAGTTGAATGTATAGCAAATCTGACTTTCGTGATCATAGCTGCTGGCCACACATTCATTCCTCCCAACACAGGCCCCAAAACACTCAGGGAACTTGATGTTGCCATGGACCTCCATGGGCTGTACGTTCACTAGCAGGTCCTTGAATTTGGTGAATGGCAGGTTGGGGCACAAATCGCAGACCCTGATACCCTTCTTGTCAGCAAACTCGATAACAAAGACCTTTTCTGGATCAATGTCGGTGCAGGCCAGTCGATCTGGGGCCAGAGAGTAGTTGTTGGCAAGTACCAATAAAAATTTGACGTAATTCTGTAGGTCCCCATTGAAGCTGAGAGAGTCAGAAGTGCTCGTATCTCTCTCTTGTCTTGATAATCGAGTGCTGTTCGAACATACTGCAAAAAGGGAACCAATAACACAATTTAAATCAACTTGTCCTTCAGCTGAATTGGCTGACTTTGGGGACGCAGTAAAACTATTCTCAACATCATGTCTCAAAACGTTTACCAAAAATAATACAAACTCACCTATAAAAATAATTAACAGAGCGACAACTTTCATGGTCATTTCATGCATGTGCAAGATGCATTCACCAGTTTTTGCACTGCAGTGAACTGATCTCCATGCAATTGTTTTATACATGTATATTGGCCCGGTCGCTCCTAACTGTACACATCAATTGGTGTCGCATACAATTTCGTCATAATTGGGCGAACAAGATCAAACAAGAGTGGATAATTTCTCAGAATGACGTCGTAGGGTTCACTGATATCACATTAAATTTACATTGCCGATGCTTTACATGTAATACGACGCGGATTGCTAAAATTATTAGGTCAGTGTGTGTGTGTGTGTGTGTATATTTGGGGGGCACAGTGCCTAAAAGGCAAAAATTAGGTCAGTAATGAATCGGCTAATTATTTAAAAAAATATTACATTTAATGCTCGGTTTGAAATATCAACAAACTTAAACGGTATTCTTTCTTGCATTCCAAGCTCTGTTTTAATTCAAGCAAAACTTTTAAATTCAAGATGGTGGATATGTGGCATGCTGTTTTAGGAGAAAACAAAAACTAGTAAACAAAATATTATAACTCCTTAACTCTGACCTTGGAAAAGATTATCGTTGTATAGAAAAGATGAATGCTATCTTACCTAAAATTATTCTCATTAGGAGAATGGTGAGCAATGTGGACATCCATTTGGACCCCATTTTGACCACATGCAGCTCACGACGCTGCAATTCTTGTACTGGAGTGAAAACGCTCAAATGATGGGAAGTTGTTCGCTGCTCATTCCGCGCTTTCACAATTGTGGTCAGCAATTATACCTTAGGATGTTTTTAGCACTAAGTGGACCTGCACAACCTGACCATTTGGCTAATGACCTCCTAAGTTGGAGACCTGTTGCAACCTCTTTGGGGATTATCCGAGATATTTGTTTCAGGAATTCACGGAGTATTTCCACGAATTTTAAAGGAAAAATATCAGATTGGTAGTTCCAGGTAGCCTCCAAAAAGACTAAGAGGTACATGTAAATGGATTAACATGCATTCCAGCTAGTGAATATCTAAAGTAAAAAACAGTTGAAATGATATTATGACTTCGTGCAACTAAGGCGTGCAAATGTGGAGTTTTTTTTAATAATATCAGCACGCTTAAATAAGCAATTGTATTCGCTGTAATAAATCAACCACTAGCTTGGCATTTATTGTTATCTATTTGACGAAAGTGTATACTTCTACAAATTGCAATTTCAGCATGTGTTTTGTCGGCAGGGATTCGTTGATAGGCCTGAATGTTAGATTAAGGGTGAATATTTGAAACCGGAATTTGGTAAAAACTTTTATGACGTGCTGTAATGTTAAAGCACGTATGAGCAAGCAGTAAAGCAGTGTATGAGTTCCAAAAATAAATTAAGATTTCCACGAATCTTCAAACGGTTCAGAAGCAATAATTTTTGTCTCCTAATGAAATAACATTTTCTATCATCGGAAAATAACTAAAGTGTTACGTCTACAGTAAAACGGGAAGTTTCACTGCTGGACTCAAGACTTAACATAACATTTTGAGATGTGTCCATATTTGAAAACAAAAATTTCAGCCATTTAATAAATTTGAGAATGCCATAGTCGAATTTGTTTAGAAAGACTAAACAAAATGACGGATTCCAATAATCAATCGCTTAAATGTGAAAAAGGGTAATTTTTTTCTGAACAGCCTGCAGAATCCACTTTGAAAAACGAGGCCTTAATGTATTACATGTACAATTGTATCACAAGTTAATACAGTAACAAACAATGCTTTTATTTCCAGAAAGTCTGCACCGGTACAGCTGTACATGTATTATTTCAATTTTCAATAATGCACACTAGCCATAAAACACTATGACGCATGGGACAAATTGACTTCATTAAAATAATTACTTTATAAATATCGGTATCTGCTCTAGCAATATCAGGTCATTGTCACTTTTAGCACAGACCATTATGTCTTGTTAAATACTTATACATGTATCTGAGAGGCTATTACTGTTACACCAATTATGGATACACATCTCCATTCCGATGCTTGCTGATGTGGGATCAGAGCGCATGTTCATTCGCATAGTGTAAATTATGTACGAAAAAATGTTGGACGAAATAGTGTACCGGTATTCCTCGTACACTAAGTTCATTGTACATGATAACATATGAACCTACCAGCCTAATACACGATTTTCCAGAAAGTCATTACTCATGCTGATCATGCATATACATGTAGGAACTTGCTAATTCTCAAAAGTTATTTCCCAATAGTGGCAACCTACAGTATCTTATTTCACGTGTATACAGGGCTCAATTTCAGCGAATTTTGAAACTTCCCTGTCACTACTTTGGTGTGCACCATGCAGTTTACGTGTGGCGCTAGTTGCCAACTTGTCCCCAGCATTTGCGTCATTCCATTAATTGCCTCGAATCCTGCATGTGTTTTTGACAACAAATAAATTCAAACCCTAATTAACTTCAAAACGGAAGGTATACGATCGGTTGACTTCTGTTGAATCGGGCCAATGAAACGTCTAATCACTAGTAAATAATGTATATCTTGCTGGTATTTTGCAGATCCTAATAAGTGTCTCCGATTTCACCAATAAGCTTATAAACAATGTACTGGCCACTATACCTCAAATTGACAAAACAACCCATTTTGAAGCTATGATAGTTGCCAAATGGACAAAATCCAGAAGCTATTCTGCAGTCATGCATGACGAGCACGACAACAAGTGAGGTTCTACCTACAACAGGTAGGATGTGCATTTGTGATCAACGTGAAATAAACCGGTTCTCCTTAACCGTCAATTAACTTCGGGAACCTCACACTATGCATTTATTGCGATTCCTCGAGTGGACCCCACGTCACATCTGGGAAAACCATGAAAAGGGTAGCACGAAATAAATTTGCAATATCACGCAATAAGGCAGAGGAATTCAGCTGGGCATTTGGCATTCGAAGAGGTAAGTCAAAAGCATTGTTCACTCCCATCAATTATCTTTGTTTAAAAAGCATTCAAATGCAGTGTATTTTTACACCTGTTAATTGAGGGTCTGATAAACTTCGCGTTCAAACTTTTACTGGGCATATCTGGGCAAATCAGGTTAATAGACCTCCGGGAAACGAACTTCCTACTAAGGTTGAAAAACAACTATTTTTGGTACTGAGGGTCGTTCAGTGTTATTTCATCACATTTTCGTTATTTTCAGAGTCCCTCCTCTATTCGTAATCATGTTCAATCCCCCGCCCCCAACATACTGATGACATACATGTAACATGGGGTTCCCCGGAGATGAAACTTTAACTTCCCTGATTTTTCCAGGTTTTAATACAGGAGAAAGTTAGGCGCAATTTTTCATAAGGAAAAAGCAAATTCAGATTACCTACATATATGTTTTTGTTAAACTGCTAAACTGTGTATCGAAAAAATTGCTTGTTGTGTTTTCCCAAGAGATTTTTATTTCTCCATTTCCTCTGACATTTTCAGGTCTTTCTGCCCAGATTTTTATTTCTGGAGAAACCCTGTACTCACTGACCGAAAAAATGGGGAACAAAGAAGTTTTCATATCATGTCAAACATAAGCACATTTTTAAAAAGACGAACATAATTTTTTTTGTGGAAAAATTGGATAGAAACCTCCAGTTACCCAATCACGAATTATATTTTCATTTTTTTTAAATCAACAATTTGCAGGTATGGTGCAATGGTAACGCAAAATTAATTGCAAAACATTGTTTTGCAGGTGGAGCACTTGATTAAGTACTACAGGAAAAGCAATGTTCCATCAGTTCACCAAGCGTCTTTATTCAAGAACAGTGTCCTAAACATGCGTCTTACTTTACAATGGCCACCCATGGAATACAACATGCGCATTTTTTTCGGATATTATTTTGCTTGGGAATTGTCACGATTGTGTGTGAGGCACAGGGAAATAAGTGCATCCAGTCAACAACAGAGTCAGTCATAACGTGTGAATCGTCAATCCCAGAATTCGACGAGGGAAACAAAGTGAGAATCTTGAACTTCATAAAATGCAGTACGTGGCTGTTGCCCAACACAACGTTCAACAACTTGGGCAGTCTGTCAGTATTATCAATAGGCTGCGAATTTTCAGGCGACAATTATTTGAAGCTCGAACCAGGGACATTTACTTCGGTTAAAAGCAGCCTCACCCAACTGAATTTGAACGGCAATAACATCAAGAGCCTGCCTGATGAAATGTTCTGTGAGCTGGCCAATGTCACCAGCATAGACCTCGCCAAGAATTCTCTGACAGACATAGCAGACAGCGGATTTGGCTCCAGCTGTGGGGAGCAATCCTCAGCCATGAAGTTGGACGAACTTAACATCCAAGAGAACCAGATTGAAATCCTCCGCAGTGGCACATTTGACCGCCTGTCTCAACTGACCTTTCTAAACGTCTCACACAATGCCTTGAGGCACATTGAAGTTGATGCATTTAAGGGCATGCATTCCCTACATGAGCTGGATTTGTCCAGCAACCGTTTGACAGTGATACCTCCTCAGTTGTTTCGAAATGTCATCAATCTAAAATTCTTATATGTTTCCAGCAATGCACTGACTTCTGAAGCTCTGGCCAACGTGACCTACCCTGAAGAGCTCAGTAAACTGGACCTCAGCCGCAACAGACTGACCACCATCGACTCCTCCATGTTCCTCAATCTTGGCAAATTAACGACCTTGGATCTATCCTACAACCAACTGAGGGTCATCGACTCTGGACTCGAGTTGATGGTGTCCCTCACTTCGCTGTCGCTCAACAATGCAGGTATTGAAGCAATAAAACCAGAAGCCTTTCGCGCTTTGAGTGATCTGCAGCACTTGGACCTGGGTGACAACGAATTGAGCAAAGTGGAGCCAAGGACGTTCGACGATTTTTCACGGCTGCACATCTTGAGATTAAGCGGCAACAGCCTTCGAACATTGCCGGACGCCAAGAACTGCCATAACCTGAGGACGTTCCAAGTGGCCAGAAACGCCATCAGAGATTTGAACGCATTCGCATCTTACGACCTGCATAGCTTGGAAGAGCTGGACATGAGCGAAAACCTCATCGAGGTCATCACCAGGGAGATCTTTGGCAATGCCACCAACTTGGCCATACTGAATTTGTCCCACAATAAAATCAGGCACATCGAAAATAACTCTTTCGACAGCCTGGCACCGTCTGGGTACTGGGGTCTCAATCTGAATTTAGATAACAACCAAATAACGGACATTGACAATATCTTCCAGTCCTCGAATCTGACGTCCATCTCTCTGAACAGCAACCTACTGACCAGCTTCTCCTACGCCAGCATTCCGCCAAATCTGGAAATCCTGTCCCTCAACCACAACCAAATAAGTAATATAATCAACAAACGCTCAGCCAGCTACTCTTACAACATTAGACTGAAGTCCATCGACTTGTCCTACAACAGACTCACACAAATCTCTATCGCTGACATCCCGTACACAGTCGAGGTGTTGGACCTGCATAACAACTCCATTCGTGGAGTTGATGAGCTGTTCCTGAAGTCGTTGACCAGCATAAAAACCCTCAACCTCCACAACAACAAACTTGAAATGCTATGTCCTCAAATGCTGGTTTACCTCCACCAGGCCCGGATGCTGACCACCACGCTGTCTGGCAACCCCTTCTTTTGCTCCTGCGAACTGGAATGGCTGAAATACCAGAACTCCGACATCAGCAGCAATTTCGGCTACGTCAAAGACTTGCAGTTTGTGAAGTGCCACAGCATGGTACCAAGAAACGCCACCCAGTACCGCAACATCACCCAAGTGTGGAACAGCGCCATGTTCCTCTGCAAGTCCACCTACGAGAACTCGAATTCCTGCCAGTGCACCTTGTCAAACACTTTCCAGTGCGAGTTGCCATGTCCGAACAGGTGCTCCTGTTATCGAAACGCTGCCTTTGACTTGGTCATCGTGGACTGCTCAGCGTCAAACTTGACCACCATGCCGGTCATCACGTTCCGCAACGTGTCCACCGTGCAATTACTCATGGACGGTAATAATGTGTCCTCAATCAACGCATTCTCATTCCAGTCGTATTTCAACATCAAAAAACTGTACCTGAACAACAGTCAGCTGAGAGTCATTGAACAGAACGCCTTCCAGGCACTGGTCAGTCTGGAAGTGCTGCAGCTGAGCGGCAACCTGCTCCAGGAGCTGCCCGGTGGGATTTTCTCCGGTCTGAGCAATCTGAAGGAACTGTACATGGCCCAGAACAGGCTGGTGCAGCTGCAAGCCGACGTATTTTCACCCTTGACATCTCTCCTGATACTGCACTTGAACAACAACTTGTTGGGCAACTTCTCGGTGTGGGAGCTGCCGAAGCTGAAGTTCCTGAAAGACGTCAGCTTGCAGGACAACCCGTGGAGCTGCGACTGCAAGTACATTGACAAGTTTCGCAATTGGTTACAAGGTTACGTGAACATTGTGCACGATGCTGACAAGTTGGTTTGCACAGCCCAGCCTGGTGGACAGGAAATCCCCATGATTTCGTTCAGCTTCGATGATTGCTACAAAGTGACGTCGTTGCAATACCTAGTGAGCTGGGCTCCTGTATGGGGCAGTATTGCGACTGTGCTTCTGGTTCTATTCATAACCACTATTTTCGTTTTCATCTACCGCCGTGAAATGCAAGTGCTTATTTATTCCAGATACGGGGTGCGAATTTTCTCGAAAGACGCAGGTGAGGTTGATCAGAACAAATTGTTCGATGCATTTATCTCCTACAGCAGCCTGGACGAAGATTTCTTGTTAGATCACATTCTGCCTGGTTTAGAGCAAATAGAAAAACCTTATCATCTGTGCCTCCATCATAGGGATTTCATCGTTGGGGCTTTTATAACCGAGAACATTCTGGAAGCCGTAGAAAAAAGCAGGCGCACCATTATGTTGCTTTCAGACAATTTCATCAAGAGCGAATGGTGTCGCTTTGAATTCAAAACAGCACACATCCAAATGCTGAAGGACCGGTGCAACAGGGTCATCATCGTGGTGCTAGGAGACGTACCGAAAGATTTGGACCCAGAAATGAAACTGTACTTAACGACCAACACGTTCTTGAAGTGGGGTGACAAGTTGTTTTGGAAGAAGCTATATTTTGTATTACCAGATTTACCATGTAGCGATTAAAGACTGTTGCATTTTTATTCTAAGAATTGTATTGGAATCAAATACTCGGATATGCATCCTCTAAATGTAAAAAAATAAATATCTATATTACAACTCCACTTGTCTAATATGCAAGACCGATATCTGACCTAGAGCCTGTAGAAATTTAACCTTTTATTTTTTCCCTAGTCCAGTAAAGGTCCGCATCAAATGCACATCTTCAGAAGAGTAGGTATATGTATGTTTAAGTGTAGACAATTAGAAATAAAAAGGGCTGTTCTACGTTTTGGCCACCATAGAGGCAATAGCTGGCGGGCTTTTTCTCAAAGCTCTCAAGCTTGCAGTGATTGCCTGGAGGTCAGGGGCAGCTAAATCAGAAATTCCATTTTTAAGTTAAATTAGGCTATGCACATTAAACACAAAAAAACGCAAATTCTACGTCATTTTGTTACACTAAATATTGTGTGACTAGCGTTGAGCCAAATGCAGCTTGCAAACCGAAAAAAATTATCTTTCAATGTACAGCGCAATTTTAACTTTTACTCTGTCAGGTGTTCCAAACAAGATTCCTCAAATGACCTTATGTGAAAATTCAAGAATTTGTTCGCATGTTTTTGACGTCATTCAGACGTCAGGAATTCCTGAGAATTGACAAGGAAAAATATGCCCGGGTTGCTTCAGACAGCGCTGTAAAACTAAAAATAATGTTGTGTCAATGTGTAACAGAAGGGAAGTAACTTTGTTATCTCGAGCAAATATATTAACAAAAACTGATTACTGAATAGTGCTGTACAACAGGCAGTTCATCTTATCCATTTAATTATGAAGGGAAGACATTTCAAAGATCAGACATCAAATATTACGATATCGAACGATCAAATATTATAGGACATATAAACGCAATCAGGTAGAGAATATACGAGTTCGTATATCATATGTTTACCTGATTAGTGATTACATTGATATGTCCACTACAATGTCATAGACAAATGCATGACCAGTATCGGAGCCATTCAACATTATGCACATGAACTCGCAATTAGCATATCCATATACGAGTCACTCAGGAGTGCATGCAATTTTTAACAGGAAACAAACCGGTAATCCTTTTCTAGCAAATATAGCTTTTCGAGCCTCACACATACCGTAAGGCATATTGAACATCCTTAGGTGCAGTAAACCCCAGATGTGTCACAATCGGGGAAAACCACAACTTGAGGTAGTCAAAGGAAATTTTACTTGTAAATTTAATGATCAAGTGTGAGCTAGGAACTCAGTTTGAAGATTTGGAACCAGGCACATACCACCGTACTAAGCCAATCAATTTCAACAATGAATTAACTGGTAAAATAAGTCAAATGTGCCAATGGACTCAAAACTTTTGTTTTATGGCGCTCTAGGTATGCATACATTCATGTATTTATTTCTATCCGTTCAGAAAATTCTGGATATCAAAGCAAATTATAACAGATTGTTCGACGGATGTATCACCTAAATATTTTACGACGATAATTTTTTTGAAATTTTTCAAGCACACGTTGATATTCATTGCAAGTTGAAAAAAACTGAAGAGATTTTCAATTTCTAGATTAACAACCTACAGGACGAGCTCAACAGATGTTTGATCTCCTCAAGAACAATTGTTGCTAACATACTGCATACTGTACCAGATGATGGCCAACGCTGCATCACTACATGTGCAAATCTACGGGATAATCATTTGTGTTGGCATTTGTTCAGCCTCCTGCACATTTCCAAAAATTAGATGTGAACAACTTGGGACAACTTACGCATGGTGCGAAACAACCATCCCAGCATTCGAAAAACAAAACTGTATAACCGATTTAGACTACAGAAAGTGCAAGCCAGGACTCTTGTCCAACAAAACGCTCAAAAACCTGGACAACTTGGACACTCTAACAATAAAGTGCGATTTTTCTGCTGACGTTCCCCTGGAGCTTGAAGTTGGCATATTTGAACCCGTGAAAAGCAAACTCCGAACATTGGAGTTAAATAGCAACAACATCAGAAGTCTGCCAGATCGAACATTCTGTGCACTGGTCAACGTGACGTACATATATCTTTCAAACAACGCACTGACCGAAGTCAAGGATGTTGGATTTGGTTTGAACTGCGGGGAAGATGTCTCGAGCAGAAAATTAGGACTTCTTGACATCCACAGAAATGCGATCAAAACGTTGCACAACAGCACATTTCGGCATCTGTCACAGCTGTGGACATTAAAAGCGTCTGACAATGGTTTGGAACAAATCGAATTGGGTGCATTTGCGGGCATGGTTGCACTATCGACACTGAATTTAAGTAGCAACCGTTTGACATCGTTCCCTCCACAAGTGTTTCAGAATCTTACTGAACTTGGCGACTTATACTTGGCAGGAAACTCGCTAACGTATGACAGTTTAGCTAATGTGACCTATCCAGGAGGCCTCAGAACCCTGGACCTAAGCAACAACAGGATAACAGTCATCGATAACACCATGTTTCAAAACCTTAGCAACTTATCTTTCCTGTATTTATCGTCGAATCAACTGCGTATCATCAGCTCTGCATTTGCGTCAATGCCGGCGCTCGAAACGCTGCATCTCAACAATGCCAGTATAGAAGAAATTAAATCCGAGGCATTTCGTGACCTTTTCCAACTTGAGATGCTTGATCTGAGTGACAACAAATTGAAAGTACTGGAGCCTGGCACATTCGCCCATTTTTCCAATCTGCCCTATTCGAAATTCAGTGGCGTTAGAAACGTCCGAACATTACCGGACGCCAAAGTTCGCTTGCTAAAAACGCTTAAATTGGCAAGAAACGAAATTGGAGATTTGAATAGTTTTACGTCATTCAGCCTGCCTAAGTTAGAAGAGCTGGATTTGAGTCAAAATCTTATCGAGGTTATTAAAAAGGAAACTTTTCATGGTGCTTCGAAACTCCACACGCTAGATTTGTCCCACAATAAAATCAGACAAATTGAAATGGGAGCTTTCGATAACCTCGTATCGGACTGGTACCGCGGCTCCCATCTGAATATGGATAACAACGAGTTGACGAATATTGATCATCTTTTCCATTCCACTAACCTTACCACCCTCTCGTTGAACCACAACAAGCTGACAAACTTTTCTTATTCGAGCATTCCACTAAAACTTAATCGCCTATCATTACACCATAACCAAATAAGCGATATAATCAATAAGATTCCATACGATTCCTTTGAATCAATGGAATTACAATCCTTAGACTTTTCTAACAATCAACTCAAAGGAGTTCGCCACAAAGATTTTCCTCAATGGCTCGAGCATCTATCCCTGCACAACAACTCGATTCAACATATTTACGAGGATCTTAAGTACTCGTTGCCCAAAATGAAAAACCTCACCCTTCATAATAACAAACTAGAAATGTTGTGCTTTCAAACGCTAAACAACAATTTCAAAACCCAGATGTTAACAACCACATTGTCAGGTAATCCTTTCAATTGCTCGTGCGAAATTGAATGGATGACACACGAACCTTCCAGCATCAACAGTTATTTTGGTTACATAAAAGACTTGCAATCTGTGAAATGTCGCAGCCTGTTACCCCGCTACGGTACACAATTTCGAAGCATCACCGGCGCATCGAAAGATGAAAAGTTTCTTTGCAAATCAACCCACGAGTACTCAGAGTCCTGCAACTGTTCAACATCAAACAGTTCACAGTGTAATTTTCCATGCCCAGACAAGTGTTCCTGTTATAGGAATGGGGCATTTGATTTTGTTATAGTCGACTGTTCTGAGTCAGACTTGACAATTTTACCTGTTATTACATTTCGCCAAGTATCAACGTTACACTTACACGTGGACGGAAATAACATACGTTCCATCAACGAATCCTCCTTTCAATCATATCCCAACGTCACAAGATTATACTTGAACAGCAGCAAAGTGGAGACTATCGCAGCCAATGCTTTAGGGACGCTAACAGCTTTGGAATTGCTGCAATTAGACAACAATATGCTTACAGCACTACCCGATGCCATTTTCTTGGGTTTGAGCAATTTAAAGGAACTATATCTGGGGCACAATCATCTGGTGCAATTGAACGATGAAATATTTTCACCTTTAAAATCTGTCATGATATTAGACCTGAGCAACAATTCTCTGGTAAGATTTCCAGTATGGGAATTGGGGAAATTGAACTTCCTGACGGAAGTCGATCTGAATCATAATAAATGGGGCTGTGACTGTGAGTACATCGACAAATTTCGCACTTGGTTGCAAGCATATGTGAACATTGTGGCTGATGCCAATGATCTGGTTTGTAGTGACCAGTCCATTGGCCAAGAAATGCCTATGATTTCGTTTAGCTTCAAGGAATGCTATCAAGCCACTCCGCTGCAACTTCTTGCAAAGTGGGCTCCTGCTTGGGGTAGTTCTGTAGGAGTAATTTTACTCCTATTTGTCGCAATTATTCTTGCATTCATCTACCGTCGTGAAATGCAGGTGCTTATATATTCTAGATATGGCGTTCGGATTTTCTCGAACACGGCCGAGGAAACTGATCCAAATAAACTCTACGACGCGTTTATTGCATACAGCTGCCTCGATGAAGATTTCCTGTTAAACGACTTCTTACCTCCTTTAGAACAAATCGAAAATCCTTTCAAATTATGTTTGCATCACCGGGATTTCCTGGCTGGGGCATTTATAACAGACAACATATTGGAGGCTGTTGAAAAAAGCCGCCGCACTATAATGTTGTTATCAGAAAATTTTATGAAGAGCGAATGGTGTCGCTTTGAATTTAAAGCCGCTCACATTCAAATGATGAAAGACCGGTGCAACAGAGTAATCATTGTAGTATTAGGGGAAGTTCCGAAAGAGCTGGATCCTGACATGAAACTTTACTTGACAACGAACACGTTCCTGAAGTGGGGAGATAAGCTTTTTTGGGAAAAACTATATTTTGCTTTACCAGATAAAAACAGTACATGAGCGAGCATGTGATATGTCTACCAATATCATTGTCAGTTATTATAATTATGCTTTTAATGCCCAATACCAGTCTAACTTGTTGGGTATCGCTAGGTGACAATAACTCAATACACTTTCGAATTGAAAATCAACCAATTTATCACCACAATATCTTACAATACACATGTTAGCATATTTCAGATGTATGTTCACAATAACTTGAATTTCAAATGGAACAATGCAGATGCAATAAAAAGCTTACTTCACAGATTACTAATGGTCTGTTTGCACAGTTTATCATACACAGCAGACTGGAAGAACAACGAGAGAAGCTCTCCAAAAAATAGCAATATATTTATGTAAAATGTTAAGGGACGAGCCGTTTTCAACAGCCAATGATTGTCATTCCTAAGTCGTTAATATAGCTCTTGAATATCTTAACTTAGTCATTTTCAACGTAGTTATTTACATTCCAATTGGAGAAATATTTTAGTTCTCATTGTTAAACAATGGGATATTCAGACAAGTTACAGAATGCTGAAATGCATTTCATAGATACAATGTATGGCAAACTTAACACTGATTACTGAAAATTTAAATTAATGGGAATCACAATTGTCCAAAATCACATGTTCCAGTTTTAACATTACAACACCAATAACCTTGCAATGTGATGAAATTGCATCATCCAATTGATTTTTGACTTCCGTTGCAATGCTGGATTGCAGAGGGGTCTTATATAATAATCATATCATTCATTTAAGAACACGTGATCACAATTTATCCAATACATCCTTCAAAACATTTCTTTACTGCATCTCTGGAAAACAGTCAAATATTTCAATATAAGAAATCATTTCTGGGTAAAATTAAGCCTGCAAAAGCATACTGTCAGCACATACACTGTACATGTAGTGTAGATTCCCACATTTAAAAAAATAGGGGTAAATGCCAACTAGCCTACACTATAACTATACTTTGCTGCATCAAACTACATGTATATAATTGGATTTGATTTGATATTATAAGAGTCAAAGCCATAGAGCAATAAGGTACTTACCAGTAAGGAAGATAGAGAAAATAAGTTAATGTATGTCTTACCTGGCATATGGAATATATGATAATGAATACCAAGTCATAGCAAGGAACTGGATGATGACAAAAAGTAAACAAAGACCACCATTGCCCCACTAAATGCAGAAATTACTAATGTAAATAACGTTGGATAAAAACGATTTAAAAAAGTTGGAAACCTTAAGTAAATTTACCCAAAATGCAGCAACTAATGTCATGATCAGCGAAATCAGCATTATTACTGTTGCTATTAGTCGAGTTGTAGCAAACATTTTCTTTATTTGATTAAGTGGACCCATTAGGAAAAATGAACTGGAAAAAAAACGACATATAAAATAAAGACTGGTAGCCTATAAATGGAAAATAATTATTGCATCAAGTAATAAATTAATATCTTACCTAGAAATTGCTGTCAGACTGCCTATTGTGTACAAGATGCCAAACATTACATAATTACCAAAGAAAATACTGACTGCACTCTATAAAAGGATAAAAACAAAGGTTTCAGCATAAACAAATTGGTTTAAACAAGCATTTACTAAGATTGATATTTACCAAGACAGTTAATAGGAATCCAATACAAAAACAAATTATGAAGCCTTTTATCCTCGTTTCCCAACTCAGCGTAGAGGAATCCGATAACTAAAAAGAACAATTAATATACACATAAGGTATAGAGGTATAGAAAGCGATGCAATGCATACCACATCCCTGTTGTAAGCTTACAAGCTACACAACGTTTATTCACGGTGTATTTACACAAACCCAGCTGTTTTGCTGCTGCACATTGTGCTAATGCACGATATTCACTAGAATTCTAATTGTACACTTGTGATGATAAAATTATGTTGATGTAATAGGCCAACGTGTCTACTCTCATTTTACAACAATTTTCAAAAAAAAGCAGGCCACAGAACATGCTCAGCATGTTCTATCCCAGATGTTCAAGTTCTATAAAGACAGAGCGCTGTGCGCACTGCCATGCACGCCTTCCATTGAACAGTGGTTCCATACGAGTGGCTTAGCGTTGTAATTGTGGCGAGTGCGATCTGAGCCTTCTCCACGCGTGGAAAGCTCGATGTGAACCTATACATCGAAATCCAAATTATGTACACGTGATCGAAGTGAAGGAGGAACGCAAGGGTTTGTCAAATGATGATGTCATCTTCATCAGTGTTCCATCCCAGTACATGTTCCCAAATCCATCAATTGTCATCCAGTTTTGCAAACAGTTTGTTGTGCATTTCTGGGACTAAAATCCATGCTCATTTTGATACCAAAACCTTTTTTTTTGGGCCAATGATCATGTTATCGATGAAAGGGAGGTATAGATTGATATCTCGCTGTCTCCGTTTGGCCTTTTTTTGATGGTAATAATAAGGATCATGGTTGAGGTCAGAAAATGATGACGAATGATAAGATAGGGGGCGGAGTCGAGGTATGAAAATCAGGAAAATGGGATGACATAAAACATGTGAACGTTTTCATTTCAAAAAATTCGGAAATCAACCAAAACTTATCATGTGGTCACATGATAGATTTCGAAGTATGATTCAAGTATCAGCTTCGAAGTTCGAACGAAAAGCTGTCATCATGACCCTCAGATTTTGCTTCAGATTTTGACCCTTGATTTTCATTCAGAGTTCAACGACCCATAATGCCGTTAATCATAAGTTTTCTGAACGCTGCCCGGCTCCCCACTGTCCTAACATTAGGCAATAACCTTATTAGTCGCCAACGCTGCACAACCTACACCCCTACTTGTTGAAAAACGATTTGGGTGGGTTGTGAAGCCGCTGTAGGCGTGGGACTCGAACGATATGACAAGTTGGAAAGTTAACGAAAATCAACCTTTCATTTAAACTATTTACCTGTCCTACAATCCCTCTCTCTTCGTCGACGTCGTCACCACTTAACGCTCTTCTTAGTTTATCCATATTTAATGTTTCTTTACTTTCTTGGGAAGACAGTTAATTACAACTGTTGCACATGATATCGATTTTCAGGAACAGCGAAATCACATCACGCATGCGCGAATCGTTCACATGACGACCAGCTAATGACGTCTTCGTATTTACGTCCCATGATGCATTGCAAATTTGAAAACAAATGGCCGTTTAATTTGAAAACTATCTCGCGAAATGCTAGAATGTATTCAAATAAATAAATATAACGTCATAAGACTAGATATGATGAAATAAAAATGATATCATGTTCAGTATAATACATTAAACGCGACTTTTATAAGTCAGTTTTATAAGATATTGCTGGATTTTAAATTAACGGCAAAATTATCGGCTTACATGTATAACAGTACCGTATTTTGCTAGTTTGTTAACTTTTCATAATTAAAGTTTGGCCGTAGTGACAGAAACGAGGCTATGGAGTAATTTAATGCAGTGTATTGGCGTTCGATTTCACAACTGCTTATCAAATCAATCAAAAATCAGTTTATAAAAGTGAACACTAACTGATTGATGATTAGATATCCTTTGAAGATTAGGGTATCTGAAAACAGTTATCAATGACACGCTCTGGTTTATAATATTTAAGATTGAATCTTTTGTCGGTTAACTTGTACTCTTAAGTCTGGAAAATACACGAGCCGCTGTTGAGACAATTAAAAATGGAGAAATGCGACTGTGTTTCAACCAATTCCATCCAGGAAACATCTTCAAGTAATAATGACCATGACGATAACATTACTAAAGACCTTAACAATACTCGAACCCCTGGCTACTTTTGGAGGATGTTAGCCTTGCTAATTGCATGTGACTGTTTAGGGATCCTCGGAGTTTATCCAGTGGATTCTGTTCGAAGTTCTTTGAATCCAGACGAGGGTTTGGGCACTTGGACAATGGCCGCCACCAGCATTGCTTCCCTGTGCATGATCTTCAGCGCATTATTTATTGAAAAAGTTGGCCTGAAATGGACCATGACATTATACGAGGCATCAGCAGTTTTATATGTGATATCTGGATTTTATCCAGCTTATTACACAATGATTCCAGCGGCCATTCTGTACGGCTTTTTCAGCGGCATGGGTTTCATAGATGTGAGCATTTACACAACCAAGATTGCAAGAGGATACTCAGATACCATGCGCAGAGATTTCGTGCAATGGCAAGGGCGGTTTTTTGGCATAGGTATGGTTCTCGGGGAAATATCTTCCACCCTGGCCAGTGTTTTTTCGTCCCTCATTTTGGGCTACGATTTAGCAGATAAGCAAAACACTACCGAGTATGCATTCTGTGGTGCTGACTATTGCAATGAAGACATTGACAGTGACAATAACTCCACAACGCATGAGAGCACGGACAAGGCTCATGTTTATGCACTGTGTGGGTTTTGCATGTTCTGGGCCATTCTTGCTGTAGTTTTGACATTATTTTTGGACGACATGAAAAGTTCAAGCACTGAAGGTAGTAGCAGCAAATCACCGCTAACACTACTTGCAAACACTTTTTGGCATCTTATAAGTTATAAACAACTTCTATTGGCTTTTCTAACAATAGTCGATAATACCGGCTATTTGTTTTGGACGGTAGAATTTTCGAAGGTATGGCATCAATAAATCCCATGATATAATGGAAATTAGACCCTGCTTGCCCTGCTCCAAATGCGCATAAAAGCCAGTGTGTACATGTATACTTTAACCTTATTGTCTTATGTATAAGAAGGACACCTGTTCTAACTGTCGCAATCCTTCCATTATTTTATCTCTCTTGTTTTCGTGTTTAAACTCACCTAAATATGTAATTTCATTATTTAGCTGCCCCGTGTAAAGGCAATCACTGCCAGCCTACGAGCCATTTAGAGAAGCTTTCTTTCTCATACTGCAGGGTCTAGTCTTTAATATATTTTTTAATACCCATGTCGAAAACCGATGCAAACATTTAAAAAAATTGTTAAAGCGATCTTATTTTTGAACACTTCGTTTTTTCTCTTATAGGCCTTCGTTTCGTGCGAATTTGGTGTACAATATGTTGGTTACATTATGACTTGCTATGGCTTGGTGGCTGGTCTTTCAGAATTTCTTTTGGGATGGTTTTTCAAAAGAAAGTCCCGAATGATACCAATATTTGCAGTTTTGATAATTAAATTAGCGGTGCAAGTGACTTTGTTATTCTGGAAACCAACTTCTGATTCCTGGGCTGCAATGTATGTGTTAACAGCCATTTGGGGTATCTCATCAGGAGGTGGATCATTAGTTTATGGTAAGACAACTAAATACTTGTAGAATTGCATTGAGATCGATAACATTCACCTCTTTGTATATTTGCAGCTTTATACGGGGATGTTTTCACGACTAAATTAGCAGAAGCCTTCACTGGAAAGCAGCTTTATGGGATGATAGGGAATATCATAATAAATGTAACTAGCGGTTTGTTATGCACTTCGGATAAAATTTACCTTCAGATAGGCTTGATAATAGCGGCTATAATAGGATATTTAGTTTTAGAAATACAGGAATTTAGAAAAATGAAAGCAATTCGTTCTGATGTGCATTAAGTAATTAAAAAAACTTAATTATATCATATTTATTGTACATTAAAATCTCTTATAAACATCTTTCTGCATTACCAGGAGGAGGTTCGCGTTCAAGACATAAAAAGGATAAAAATGAAAGCACGGGCAGGTGTCATTCTTGTATACTAGACAAGTAGGGATGAAATAGAAATATTTTGGGCACAGTTGGAGCAAGCTCTGTGAGTCTAATTTGTAGTTCATGTATATCCAAATTAAGCTTTCTTATACATGTATATAGAAAGCAATTTGGTTGCAATTGATCTGAGTTGCATTTGTATTGCTAAACATTCTGTAAGGGCACAATGTCTATAATAATTTGAAGTTTTTTAACAAGTTGCATGACAATGTATCTGTATTGCATTGCAAAAGTTGTCACTATGAGAGGACTTAGGCAAATTTTGCACAAGAAATGCGTCCTTCATTAGTGTTGCGTGTATGCCACCAAATTTATTCGATTAAATAACTTTTCATCAATCGCAAATTTCAACACAATGTACAATGTATGCCAACGGTCACCTTGCCGACAGCAAACGATTTACGGAAAAGCATTTTCTTAGGTTGCTATGCAGTACACAAGTGATTAGCTCTTGATTAATTAAATTGATACAGACGGCTGGATTTCATAGAACTGACCGTAATGAATTGGATAACAAAAATAACCTAACCTCTCAGTAGCAGATCGCAAATAGTCTGGGATCCAGAGCTTAGACATTTTATCCTCACTAAGCAGTGGCCTGCAGTCCCTCCACTCATTACTGAAATGCATTGTTCAAAGGCCTTCTGAATGTCTCGTTTCAGGAATCGGAACAATCAGCAACGTTGCTGAAATTAGAAAAAAAACATATATCTTGATTCAATAACCTGAATTAAACAGGGTTGAAAATTATTAAGAAATAGTTTTGGAATATACAAATGTGGACTGAAGAATGCAAAATGTACTTACATTTTACAATACATGCAGTGCAGTGGTTTCCAGTATTAATACCACAACTGATACATTTTCTAAATAAGCATGTGCTGCAATTTTGATTTAAAATTATTTTCTTTAATGTTTGTTTTTGATATTAAATTTCTATAATAACAGTTTGATAATGAATTAGCAAAAATTTCCATATAAATAATATATGATTAACTCTTCAGAAATCATAGTTATGTACAGTATATCAAATTATTTAAGGCTTTACCGTACATTATGACATGCTCTGCCACAGACAGTTTTAAAATAGGCATCGCCTAACAACCTGTAGGCTGGCAGTCACTGCCAAGTGGATGGGCAGCTAAATAAAGAAATTACGTTTTTAATTTAGTTAAGTTAAGACACAAAAACACGATAACAACAACAACAAAAAACGATAAAAATCATATGTACAATTGTGGTTCTTGTATACTAGACAGGTAGGGTCTAATTATAAACCCTATTTGTGCACATTTGGAGCAGGACTTCTGGACTTGACTTGATGTATAGCACGTCCAAATATATCTCGAGCCATAATCTGTAAAAATTCCTTTCAGACTATTAGGATTTAATAAAAAAAATAAAGTTGTTTACAGTTGTCCTAGCTACCTAATTGACACTACATATTTATCAGGAACTTTTTGATTTGAACAAAATATCGAATTGTACGGTTATATGACGCAAACAAGGCGTCCTGATTGGCCAGAATGCACTTAATATTATTACTTCATCCAACGGCAGGAGTATATAAAAAGGACCATCCCTGCTTCTCACTACCTATACAACCTGTCAAGTTGAACTAGCATCTTATAACTGATAGTAACATCATTTAAAAAACTAAGAATGACTTTCCAATGTGCTAAACTCTGCGCTTTGGTCTCTGTGATGCTCATAATAACCAGTTTACAAGAACATGCAACAGTACTTGCATATCCACACAATCGTCAAACAGAAGAGATGATTGAGCCAGATAGTATCAGCGAATTTGTTGAGGTAAGTAGAAACATTTGACATAATTATAAGTTTAGTTCCATAGCTAAAGTAAAAAACCTTTTTTGCACTTCTGACCGAAAATAACTTTTGTCTTGCCTAGATTGAATTAGAAAAAGCATTGAATGATCGTCTTAGCAAAGAGAGAGACACTCTCCCATTTCTGGACATGCTCAGACCTCATACAATGGGAGAAAATTATGCAGAATATATGGACAAGCCATTACCTTCAATGAGCAAAAAGAAAAATCCTGGTGAGCATGTCCTATAATTTTTGATCCAATTAAAACATTTTAACCGTCAATCTGAGTGTAACGTGTATGTAATTTTAAATTAATATTTATTACATATTTTTTTTAATTTTAGTATATTGTGGATTGAAGGTTTGCAAATTCACCGGTTAATTTTGCCAACAATATTGTCACAGACAGAACAAGAATTTAACGAAACTTAAACGATATTGGAAAAATGCTGATTTTTCATGCTTCAATTTTGTTCGCATTCCTTGAAATACATACAAAAAGCGTATTTTTCTCTCAATAAAATTTTTTGCGATGACCAAAAATGTTGTAAACGTGATTTTTCTTTTTCAGAAATGTATAAGATTTATAAAACTACTCGAGTTTCAAAAACAGTACGAATTAGTTTGGCAACAATTCAAAAATTTGCTTTGGCTCACGCATAGTTAACCCGGGTTTACCATATAAAAAGCATCAGCACAAGATTCAACCAATGATAATAAAAAAATAATAATAAGTTTTAACATTCTCTTGAGTTTATTTTGAATAATGGCTCTGGTGATACGTTTCTAAATGCCTACATTTACAAATCACCAATCCAAAGAAAAATGTGCATATTTTAAATTAAAGTCCTCACAACATGAACTAAGCCTGAAACTTTAACAACAAAGTAACAAATTCACTTCGAATGTAACCCAAAACATTTCGACACACAAGAAACTACTGAGTAAAATTAAAGCCATAACACAACATCTGTCATATTAATGCTAAAATACTGTCTAAACTTTTTTCTTCAAAAAACTTCACTAAAAAATATCTCACATCATTTCTGCAGACGAAAAATGAAACAGTATTAGAATACACACATTCTTCAAAAATGAGGAAAAACATTGCGGTTAAGTGGCAAAATTTCTAATGAAGTCTACCTATGCATGTATTTCAGAAAAATAATTTGATCAACTATATAAAGGCACACCTGTAGTCATGCAATGCTTAGTACTTTAAACTTTCAATTCAATTTCAAAACGTTTCAATTCTTTCTTGAAAACGTGTTAAAAGAATACTAGAGAAAAAGTCGCATTTCTGTTGGACGGCATCATTCTATTAAAAGTCCGTTATAAACGTAAGCTAAATAAAATTTTAAAAACAACTTTTTCTAAGGCTGCCAATACGTGGTACATCAACTGCAAGTTGGATGGATCATAATAATATTATCAAACTAATATACAACAAATATTATCCAAATAATTACCTCTCAAGGGGATTATACCAGTTTACATGGTTTATGCTGTATTCAAAGTCCAATTTAAGTAAATGATGCATGAAAATATGAAAGACAAATAGAATAAAAATGCCTTCAGTAATATAAAGGCACGTATTACATTTCAGGTTGACGTATCTAAGAAGTTTATATGAGCAAATACCCGTAATAACGTGCCGATTAATGAATTAGGTTTGAAAAATTATGCAATTATTAAGAAAGAAAGCTTGATTTCGTTACGGCAAGACATCCTAGATATTTTGCAGTTTCATGGTCATCAGCATAAAAGAAAAACTCATCTCAGATAATCAAGCTATATGGAATGATTAAGAAAATTCAAAGAAATTGACTGGACTATACCAAAAGCAATCAAGTTAAATATTCTATACATTTAACCCATAATTTTAGCTAACAACGTATCTACAAAAATAACTTAACATTAAAGTTTTACTGAAATGACTTAGGATTTCATATCATCACAGATGGCAAGTTGCTCTTCGTAAAATAAAAATTGCTCAGTTTTCAACTGTACAGAAAGCCTGGGTTAAAATATTAGCATATCATCATCACTATCATGTAACACCAGACTCAGTCCAGTCGTAGGTGCTTGATAAAGTAGTGCTGTGGATTCCTCGTTATCCTGAAAGACAAGTGATAACTACTCAAATGTCAAAAAGCAAATTAAATTTCCCAATCCTTCGAAACTATTTGCGGAAAATAAAAAAAATTACAGCACGGTTTAATCTATCAAAAAAAAATTCTATCAAAAATCTATCAAAAAAATTACTCAAACATTTCCCCATCGTTCATGTTAAATGTTGCATATGTACTTACTGGAGAATAAATGAAATTATGCGTTTGCTTCCTCCTCAGTAAGGCGTGCAAATGATATGCTACTTGACCCCTGTCGATTATTGGATGCCAAAGAAGATGAAATTGTCGACAATGAATCGCAGGAAACGAAAAAACAAATACTGAAAACATTACGGATAACGATTGAAACAAATTAATATTGGACAACAATAACACGATGAATAAATTAAAATAAAATAAGGTGTAAAATACAATAGTTCAATAAAATGCAAAGAAATTACCAGCAGCGTGCATAACAAATAAAAGTAACAAACAAAGTTTCTCGGAAGGTGCTTATTATATTTTTACTCAAATGGGTTTACCATTTATAGTAAATCAAATAAAACATAAAATTTCACCAGTCTCTCTGGGCACAAAAAATATCCTGAGAGGCCACAGCATTTATTTAGAAAACTACCAATAGCCTGGTAAGAACGTGCACAAAATTATATGACATAAAAATATCTTACCGTCTGCATTGTTTACGGAATAAAACGAAGATTATGATAGCAGTTACGAGAATCAAGCACGTAACTCCTACAGCTACCCCAACGTGAGATGAAGCTTCATAAACCTCATAAGGGTCGCCTTCAATTCTAAAAAAAATTGGTGAAATAATCACATAAGTTAATACGCTTTAGTACTGGAAATTGCGCACATATTGAATGCAAGGAAATAAAACATGAACTTACGGATAGAGCAAAACAGGATCACAGACAACATTAGTCTGCCAGGTAAAGATGTAATTACAGTCAAGAGATTCATAAACAAATTCTGGATGCCCCTGAAAGTTCACAATTTTCATAACAAATTAGTAAATATAAGGTCAAATGTTTATTGTTTTTAAATGCAATTAATATATACCATTCCAGCAGATAATGAACACTGCAATATGATGTGAGACGTTGCATTCTTTTCAGTATTTCGGCCACACTGACTGTTTGATTGCAAAATGATTACCAATTCAGATCCTGAAATTTAAAATACATGTACATGTAACTTCATAAATAAATTTAGATTCAGATTAGGTTAAATAAGAAAACCTGAAATATTCGTTTACCTTGTAGGTAAAATTTTCTATTATCAGCACTGCCGACACTACGCTGAAAACTTTCATCCTCAAGTTTTACTTGACATATTGCAGCTCCATCACATTTCCCATTTTTGTACATGTTGTTTGAAAACCCAGAAAGTGCAATATGATACAGGTACTTGTCCTTGCCCCTTCTTTCTAGTGCAGTTACATTACTGAAAGTACATCATACAAACATTTTATTTCAATATAAAAAGAACTTCAGTTTTAATTAAACGAAATCGAAAATAACAAGCAGATTTTACTGTAAAAGAAGAGGCGTCAAATCCAAATACAAGCCTAAATATCCGTTATTGAGTTTTCCATCTTTTTCTTCAATTTCTAATTTTCTAATAAACATTATGTAAAAATGAAGAAACGATCACATATTGACTTCTTTGTAAAATTATTCAGTAAAAAAAAAAACATTTCTGTAAAATATTTACAATATTCTTCTTTCGGTACAAGCAATTGGCGTTTCCCACTCAAAGGTAAATGTGCAATTATTAAATTTGGTTCCCCTGAAGTAAAACATGAAAACGATAGGGCAGTCAATTTCACTAAGAGTATTTCGGGATTATCCGCATTATCAATTAGAGATGCCAATTTAATTTACCTTGAAACAAATTTTAGATTTTTCGTTCTAAGACTGCATCTGAACTGAATCTCCGTCCAAGTTGGTAAACCAAAATTGTTAGGACCATGAAAACAAACATTTGTCGATGTCGAGTATCTCAGCAAAATTGTGTGTCCATCATCTAAAACGTGATTTATAAAATCAAAACGTGCAGTACAAAGTATATAAAAATGAACATTTTGAATAACTCTTTTTACCAGCCATGTACAACTGTTGATTTTGTGCTGATCCTATTGACATGACCTTCCCAGATGCAGTTTTCCAGCAAACTGCGCTGTCTGATGGACACCTTGGATCATTTTGAACACCTAGAGTGCCACATATATTTACCCAGAACCTAACAAATGTAAACGCGCACAAATTACTGCAACGTAATGGTTGTAACAAAAGACTACCAAATCAGAAGGCGAGCTACTACTGAGGAAATATCAATATTTAAAATGTAAATTAGTGTTATTTAATGTAAACCAAAAACCAGCATGAGCCATCAAAAATGTTAACGCACTTTTCTTCGTTAGATACATCTACAGTCCAACTGTGACTGTAACTGGATAATAAACGAAGGTCGTAAAGCTCTCCCTGATGAATCAGATCACACTGTATTTCTTGCTTGGCACAAACCAACGAAGTTTTCCACGAGAAAATGGCTTCACACTGAGTTCTCTATAAGACAATATAATATAATCACACCAAAATTCACAGCAGCTAAAAAATAAATTCTTTTCTTAATTAGCTCTTGCTAATTTGGCAATTAAAAAGTGCTGTAGCTTATTACAGTGCTTTCAAAACTACACCTGGAATGGTATAAAGTAGAAAAGATAAATGAAATGAAGTCATCCATTCCCAATGAAAAAATTAAAAAACAACTGGGAAATTGATAATTAAAACAGCAAAATTGGATATCCTATGCATTATGACCTGGTCCAAAATAGTACAAATTATGTATTATTTGTCTTCTATGCCCTACTTGTCTTGTATATAAAAATTACGCCTGTTATAACTGGTGTTTTTTTGTGCTTCACCTAGTTTAACCAACTCCAACATAGACCCCTAAACTAACCTATAGTTTTTATAAAAACAGTATCTTTATTCAGATATTGCATTGCACGCCTACTAATAAAGCCTAATTCACCTAATTAAATGTGAACAAAACCCATTTTTGCAGTCATAAATTTCTTCGTACTTTGCTATCGTCCTGCCTTGTCTGCAGGATTCATCCAGAAATAACATCTAACTTCCCTGACTTTTTCAGTTTTTAAAAACATTTACCCGATCACCCCGACCACTAAATATGCGAAATAGCCTCATTATTGTATTCTTCTCCCAAAGTTCTTGTTTCGATTATAAGCTCGACTTTCTTAGCTCTTAATGATTTACATGTACTTTGGCATTCATTACTAACAACTAGCTATGTGAACGGAAAGAATCAATAGTCCTTTAAGCAAGAATTAAAGAGTCATTGCAGGCATCATTTTTTAAAATAATAGCTTGTGCATCAAGTCGTGTAACATTTCAGAATGTTGATGATAAAATCAGAACATTGAAGAGACATCCAGATACCATTCTGTTCTACATGGCTCTTTCAGCAGCAAATGTTCCAATTTATGCACAATTTAAAGCCATATAACTTATGAGCTTCAAAGTTTAGTTCAGTTGTAGTGTGACTAAGCAGCAGCATTGGATGTTTCCAAATACATTGTACTACCAGCACTATCGAGTGAGATACCTATCGACATGCCAGTAGGGAAAGTGCAACCCAGAGCGTGTTACCATCAACTACTACCGGAGCAGGGGGCACCTTTATAGGTAAAATGAGCCAAGGGCATCTGAAGCAGCCAGCATTTATCACGTGGATCTCACCCTCTATGTCAAGGTGTATACCCTTTTCTGCCCGTCTAGTTTGCAGGCCAGGTAGGTAGGCGAGTTTGCTGGGAATGAGAACCAAGGTTATTTGCAAGCACAGCCTCAGGGGGGACGAAATCAAGCAGGAACTGTCGAGGTAGAACAGGTACAGGTAATCGAGGTACCAGAATTATTACAACTTTGATGATGGCAGCAGCTGTACCTGGTACTCCGTCGATGGCTCTCAGCCCAAACATTCTACGGACATCATTGGTGCATCATTGGAAGTGTGGATATTTCGAAAGCTGAAAAGCCATCATTGTACACAGCATCAAACCATCAAGTCAGTGCTTGTTGACTTCGACAACGGACAGTGAATTTTGAAAAAAAGATCACGTAGTAGTACATGTGATAAGGTTGAAAAAAAACACACGTAGTTGCAAAATGGGAAGGATACGACCGCATCGCATGCACGAATTTCAGTGGCAACCTCTGCTGTGAAAGTTATATCTGATCAACAGGTGGGTGAAGACGCCATGCACGATTATTGAACGTCGTCAAAATGTGCCAATATATTTTTTGTAAAGTTTTAGCAAAGACTGCTTCAGTGCTTTGTAAAACCCAATTTGTCCGTTATGTAATTTATTTGATTCTTGAAATGTTTGAATTTATAACTTGAATAAGAAATGGTTAATTAGCGCAAAACGCTTAAACTTCAACAAAAGATATAAACTATTCAAAAATCATTACTGGATATTTCACTAGCTCATAATGACATTACACCTTTGCATGCACCCCTGTACATGTACACTGGTTGGGTGATGACTGATGACATACATGTAGAAAGTACTAGAATGCGGAGATTGAGGTACACTATACATACATAGAATTTGTGTTGGCTAGGGGATGTTCATATATTATGTCATCACTACACTGACCAAAAGATTTTCTAATTGAGCGAACATGTTTTAAATATTTTACCAGAAACAATGAAGCAAATTAAATAAAATTAAAACATGAAAGGTGACCCCCTAAGTTGATGACATAATACTTGAACGTCCCTTTACATGGTTTTATGAACATGCTGCCGAAATTGAACAACTTCCCTCGTCATCCTAAACACCAAATTTGGGCAACACTGGAGCTCTGGTCGGTTATGAAGACAAGAGTTCGAAAGTAGATTAGTATCACCAATACCTCCAAGGCAACTCGACATTATACAAGCAAATGCTCCCAAAATGTACGAGTCTGATTCCAAGAATTAATGTTGCATGAAATGTAAAGGATTTACAGGATGGTACAACTACTGCAGTTATTTCAGTTTCATTGTCAATCCTCTAACAGTGACTCAGGTTAAAAGGGACACCAATAAAAAAAACCAGTGAGACATAGGGCATGCAGGCCCAGACCACTAAATTAGAATGCCTAAGTAACCACTTGTCAGTGTCAGTAAAAAAACTGCACGACAGTGCACAAAAAAGCTCAAGAGCTACAGTAACTTGCTCATTTATCCAATAAAATACTAAGGGGATTAAATTGGCAAGTAAATCAACCGTTAAGCTGGACAAGTAGGCGCATCAAAGCTGTAGTATATTAGAAAGCCTAGAGATATTTAACCTTGCACAGGTGGAATGCATTCTCCAGTCATAATTTAAAATCTTCAGTGTAAAGCCCGTGGAGGAAAGCGTTTAGAAGAGCACTGGCAGTTGATTTAGATATAAGCCTTTTGGCCAAATACACTTTTTCAGCTGCATCCAAAACAAGTTTATAGTGCATTACCACGAAAATAACATTTCTGGAAACTGTCATCTATTTCGTTGTTGTAAAGTTGTTTGGGACTTTTCCATGGAAATTTATGAAATTGGCCACCAAGCCATCGCAAACACCTTTTTTAATGAAGAAAATTTTGAGAATCGGTTTGCGTTGTAAATGGCCTCATGTTAGGTTGTTAGAGAGATGGCACAACCATGTTACGTGACATGAGTTGCATTTCTTTCGTTCGTTTTTGACGACAAACTGACGGTATTGGTAGGTGGATGCAAGAGCAACGTCTGAAACTTTAGACAATTGCCATGAGTATTCAAAATGCAAAAATAAAGGAACTGAGATAAATATGTCAATTTCAGGTCATAAATATAGCCAAATACTGTATATAATTTTAGGCCATATTATGACACGCCAAGATCATCCATTCAGCAACTCTAACAGGTTGTACCCACCAATTTAAATTCAAGAAGATAAAGAAAGCCCCATGATTAACCTTGAAGTGAGATGGGTGAAGATAAAATCAATGAGAGGAGACCCTGTCATGTGTATTCAGTAGTTAATACGCCATCAACGGTTTGGTAAAACTTAATTACTGCAAGAAAGATTGCTGCACGCTCCATCGCATAAATATGGGCGCATTTAACGAACTCGATTAACCAGTATTTCAAATTTCCACGAATGCTAATTAAAAGACGACCTGGGAGCGATCAAAGCAAGAATACTTTAAAAGTAGAATATTAAAAGTCGTTAAGAGTCTAATGCATAAGGGCAAACCTGCAAAAAAGTAGAAGTCAACTTGCTCAAGTGGGAGTTGCAATGTTGAAAAAAAAATATTGGAGGTCAGCCTGGCCATAGAATGATATTATCACTATTTCAAAAGTGATAAAAGATGTCACGGCCTGGCTTATTGGTTTGATAAGTAAATTCCTTTGCTAATTAGAAAGGGAGGGAAAAAGATCAAGAAACCGCAAAAAAGACAACCTATTTACATCCCATCGAGACTTAAACCCTAATGGAGAACGTCTCAATTGCTATAGTAAAAACCTGAAACACGCGATAAATTAAGGGGACACAAAAAATTTATCTAAAATTCTGTTATGAAAAACCTCTGTGGCCATGAGGCGACGGGAAAATACCAATTCTCACCTATGTTTACGAGCACAAGAAACCGGAATTGGGACACTCCAATCAAACCAATAAAACTGTTTAAAAATCTATCAATTAAGCCTACGATTTGATTATTGCATATTTGCAAATACGATGTGGGATTACCAATGTCAACCATGAGTAACAGTTTCAAAAAGTAGCACTGCCACCCATGATTAACAGTCAAACAAGAATTAATAAAACTAATTCGGAATAAAAGGTGGGCACATTTTACACGTAATTACCAATTTTGTCTTGTGGTTGCTCAAGAAGCAAACGTGTATGATAATTAAAATAAGGCGTGGTGTTGTCAGACTTAGGGGTGGGGAGCTCCATCAGTGGTCTAATCTTTCCACAAATCAAAACATGTCTACAAATTTCTGAAACAGAAATTTTCCAGTCATAATATCATTTTTCAAGAATTCATTAGTGGGAATGATGGAACAATTGATTATTAAGCCAATCACCTTTCAGATAATTTTTGACTTATACATGTAATGAAGGAAGAAAAAATAAAATAATGATACTGAAAAATTCCTAATTCCTATTCAAGTCCCTCAGTTTTCAGGTTTTCCATGTTGAAAAGCAAATTTCCTCCCAATTGTTGTAATGAAATTTCATATCAACATAGTAGCACAGGAATAGTCAGTCATTGAACATTGAACATACAGTGTATTAAACGTTGAATCATGGTTAAGTGAAATGATTCGTGGAAAACTGGTTAGGTTACCATGCATCAAGTTAATTTTAAATTATTGCGGAAATAGCTTTTTAAAGGTTATGGGTTCCCTGAACAAACTCTTTAAAACGCAAAACAAATGGCAAGGTGAAGCTTGACTAACTTTCCTAAATGGAACTGAATGGAGTGATAACTCATAAGCAAATGCAAAGTACTTTCAAACCAAGAAAAAAAAATTACTTATGTATCGTATTCGTACCAAAAAAAAAAAAAAAATGGGTAACGCAATTTTAATTTCGGTGAAAAGTAGGGCAGGGACAAGCGCAGAAGTCACAACAGGTAAATAAATTTGAAAACTAAGCATTTGGTGGGGTGCAAGGTTAACCAGTCGTGACGGCCAGCTAGCACTTTCACAAGACCACTCTTGATCACGAAGATTTATTTTATAAAAGTGGGTTAGCAAAAAGATGCACGCTTTATACATTGTAGATTCCACGATATGATTACATGAAAACGCGATCGAACGTCTTCTTAAAGTCCCAAAGGGCAAGGGATGAAGAAGAAAGCATAACAGGAATTAATTAAAGAATGTTTCACGATATACAAATATGGTCTATGGTAATCTTGACAAAAAAAGAAACTGGGAGAGCCCAAGGTGAAGACATTATCATTTATTAATACACTGGGTTGCGAAAGTATGTTACCATTAGACGCCCTAAATATTTTTGCAGATGAAACACACAAGGACGTGTGAAAAGGATGTCGGTTATTTAGAGCACCAAAGTAAATCTTATTCATTATCGCTATTTCTGGAAAACATTTCATGGAAGATGTACTTAGTCCATTATTTCTGGTAGTTTTTTAAAAAACGTTTGACTACATCGTTCCTAAACATGAAATGAGCATGGTAAAAATCTGAAGTCCGTTTTTGCCAAAGAAATGGTGTTCGACCAGGCAATGCACAAACCTAAAGTGGTCATTTTGAAAGCAAGAGTGCACGATCAGTGATTACTGTGAAAATGATGTGTCATATACATGAACCTTCACAGGAGTTTAGTGGAAACAAGTGATTACATCATTTAAAATTACCGCATCATTGATAATTGCCATGATATATAACAAAGAGGTTGGCTCTGGGTAAACCAGGATACAAGTTTTTATAACGTATTATTTATACCGGTATGACTATGTGCAGATTTTGAGTATACATACCAGGTACATGTACCAAGAAGGCATTTCCCAATATTCTCGAATGCATACATTATGCACATGTAATGCGAACGCATTTGTAACATGTACATGTATGGTATTTCTTGCGTGAATTAAATTACATTTAAAAGTACAAGTACATGTATTACCCACATGGACGATTTGATAACAAGATTTTGTTATCAACAAACAAATTCTGCTAGCCCATTATCCATAAACTGACCAAGCAATAAACTGATGAGATTTTTTTTCCCTTACAGAAGTCTAGTTGAATATAATGCGACCAGTACATCGAAATACCATTTCAAGGGCCTGGCAATTACCATGATGATGCTTTATGGGAATCGCCATCGAACAAAGCGAACAATGGAAGTAGACGTGACCTTATATGAAAATTTCTTCAAGCCCTAAAGTCAGCTGATTGGATTGAGCGAGCAGTCATGAGGGCTAAATTGATGAAAAAAATTATCCTTTGGAGCCTCTACCACATTATATTTGGCTGGTATTGTGTGCATGGAGATCTGGGCGAAACCATCATCAAATGCCCAAAAGAGGAGGACTGGACATGTCTTCAGCAGTACAACAAGTTGACAGCTACATCAAAGCTACAAGGACTCAATGGAGTAACAGTAACCTATGAAGGCTACCCGAAATTGACAGTCAGCATAAAATGCAGTGCTTATGAAGGAAATTCCCTGACTTTTCCAAGAGGGCTTCTCAAGCAGTTCTCATGGCCACCTGTTACCAATTACTACTTTATACAGTGTCCTTTCCCTCAGAATATTACAGTGGCAGAAATTCTGGAAGGCAATAATGTCAAAGCTCTTCGATGGACAACGGTCGAACCAGTAAACAATTCTCTCGATGTACAGATATTTGATGGACTCATTGGGTTACGGACTCTGGGATTAGCCGGATGCGGTTTAACATCTCTACCGAAAGGCTTTTCCGACTCGTTCACAAATCTCAGCAAGCTCATACTTACTAACAACAACCTTTCCGATCTACCTCACGACACCTTTGATGCCTTCCAAGCAATGACATTATTGGATCTCAGTAATAACAACATTAAGCAATTGACAGAAGCCTATGAAGGGCTAAAACTCGTAAAAAACTTATACCTTTTTCACAACCAAATCAAACATATCACCAGGAATTTCATAGCATCCATGCCATGGCTAGAAAGCCTTGATTTGCAAGACAACCAACTGACGAACTTGCCATTTGATTTCCTGTATGACGTTCCTTTGTTAAAAACACTGAAACTGTTTAGGAACAGCCTTCAAGAGATACCACCAAATTTTTTCCAATTTCAGAGCCAGTTGACTGAACTTGACATTTCCGATAATCGTCAATTAACTTCATTAACATCTACATTGTTCCACAACATGACATCACTTTCCGTGCTCAACATTAACCGTTGCAGTTTTCAAAAGATACCAACTGGGCTTTTTCAAAGCAAGCAGTTGACCAATTTGAACGCTTTGAAGTTAGATCGCAATGACTTGGACGAACTGGAACCTGGAGCATTTCAAGAGCTCAGAAATTTGGACATACTTGACCTCAGTTTCAATAACTTAACGACGTTAGGTAGGGGCTCTATGGCCTCCCTTCGCAAGCTCACCCAACTGTATCTTCATCACAACCAACTAACCACCATCGATTCCTCAGCTTTTTTCGATTTACGTCATCTGAAAATCCTGGACATGAGTGTAAACAATTTGACAGCCATCCCAGAAGATGCTTTAGCGCCTGTTGTAGAACTAGAAGAGCTGAATCTTAGCCAAAACAGTTTATCCTACCCTTTCCAGCTAGCAAATAGCATTAAAAAAATTGATTTATCCTATAACAAACTCAAAGGCCTGCCAACCGTTTGGCTGCGAGAATCCGTCAATCTGGAAAAGCTTGATCTTAATTTCAATCAGTTCGATTACTTTAATTCTGATGAATGCGATCCTAGCAGTGATGGTGTCGTAATTATTCTAACCAACAACAACATCACATACGCATCAATTAATAGCAACGTGTTCAATGTTGTGTCAGACCTTAAGAAAGGCACTGCGGCCAGAGTTAACAATCCATTAGTGGTATTAGGCAACAACCCGTTTATTTGCGACTGCCACGCAAAAAATTTGTTGGATTATTATCGGTATCAGACCAGACGTCGGTATCAATTTGTGATCGACATAGACAATTTGCACTGCTCATCTCCATCGTTATTAGCAGGCAGAGAAGTTATTACGGTGAAGATGATGGAGTTGCAATGCGAAATACTCAAGGACTGTCCTCCGCAGTGCAAATGCGTGCAACACGCACTCGGAAATGTCGTTGAAGTTGACTGCAGACATGAGAATTTAACGGAACCACCTCTAAAAGCCCCGTACAACACCAGCGTATTGCATTTCGAGAGCAACTATTTGACCAACTTGACCGGTTTCCAGAAGTCGCATTGGGTTTACCTTAGAGAGCTCTATCTCAGCAACAATAAAATCAGAGCACTGGACGTTAATTTGGTGCCAAAGAATGTAACCGTTTTGGATCTGCAAGACAATCAACTAAGCAACTTAGTAGACGCCAATCTGCAGCTCCTTGATGAGCGACCTCGCACGAAAGTGTTTTTGCAAGAAAACCCCTGGGTTTGCAATTGTGAAATGAAGGACTTTAAACTATGGTTAAATGACAACGTGGAAAGGGTGGGAAACGTGTCAGATATTTTATGCAACGTCACAAACAGCCCTATCTACATGGAGGACATTTGCCCACTGCCTCCCATCAACACTAAAGCAATCCTGGTAGGAGCCATGGTGATTAGTTTAGTGGTAGCCATTGGATTGGCCACTACGGGCATAGGGTATTACCGCTACCGCCGCGAAATCAAAGTGTGGCTGTACGCCCATAGGTGGTGCATGTGGTTCGTGACGGAACACGAAGTGGATCGGGACAAAACCTACGATGCCTTTGTGTCCTTTTCGCAAGACGATGCCGAATTTGTGGCCTCGCAACTACTGCCAGGACTAGAGAGCGGAGAACCAGTCTACAAAGTGTGCATACATCATCGTGACTGGCTGGCTGGAGAATGGATCCCAGATCAAATTATTCGCTCGGTACAGGACAGTCGCCGCACCATTGTGATACTGTCGAAAAACTTTATACGCAGTGTGTGGGGCCGATTAGAATTTAAGGCTGCGCATCACCAGGCGCTCCAGGACAGGATGAACCGTATCATAATCATCGTGATTGGCGACGTGCCCCCCTCTTCGGAGATGGACCCTGAACTAAAAATGTACGTGAAATTCAACACGTATTTGAAATGGGGCGACCCTTGGTTTTGGCAAAAGCTTCGCTACGCTATGCCACACAGCCCGCTCTGCATGCCAACCAAGAGTTCGTCGACGATGAACCATCTGTCCTCGACCGTAACAGACCAGCCAAGGATACCCATGTCATGCATAAACACCTCCATAACAAGCAGCATTTCTGATGATAAATTGGAACTAGTCTGTACATAAAAGAGTATCTGACAAATAAACAAGTTATTCGTGTACAGAACTTTAGTTTGCATGTCAAACTTTAGTCGAATAAATAAGCAAAAAAATTTCATGAAATACCTGTTAATTCTCGTTATTGCATAATGTTAAATAAAGCACGAATGCAAGCTCTTTCATTAATCAAAGAGCATGCCTTCTCAATAAAAAGCAATAATTTATACCGAATCAACCATGCACTAAATTTCTTTGCCAACTACTGAACAGCAGCATAAAATTGTATTTCTAAATTGATATAACTGAAAGTTTTTGTTCCTACCTCTATCAGCTCAGGTTTTCCAGATCCAGCATTAATATCGCAGATGAATAAAATAGACGAAAATCGATTCAAACCCCCTAGAAAACAGAAGGAAAGTTATAGAAAGTTTTAGATTTAAAAATACCATATGTCATAAATTATCGCACAAAAAGTACATGACGGTACACTTCACTCTCAACCCAAAACTATTTCCTAGCTTAAACCATTCTCAAAGACTATGGTACACATGCCAATCAATATCACGAATAATGTTCACATTGTTTTAAATTGTAAACTGCCAACAGCAAAGTGTCCATATTTCAATGACAAGATTACAATAATATCACATCTTACCCTGTGAGGGGCAGGAATCTCCATCTCTATAGGAAACCGTGAGAATCTGATTGTCATACATAAATGTCCGAGATATTGATGAGCCCCAAGACACTTGCTTTCCATCGATCTCCAGACATATTCCAGCTTCAGCACATGACCCTTCTTTTGCCACACTACCACACAAGTTAATGCTGAAAGTGCCCCATGCACTTTCCACCTATATTATTAAATTTATAAATATATTTGTAAATATAATCGTTGAAACAAATTTTTACTTGCTGTAATAGAAATAACCTACCTTGTGATTATCTGATGAATAAGCATACAAATGAGTTAAATCAAAAATTTTCTGACTTCTCTTGTCATAGAAGGAGCAATTAGGAGACACAACTCCGTGTGTGATTGTAGGACATACAAAATTTGTTGGCCACTCAAAGATGAACGTGCATTCTGGGGTCACTTCTACCATTTGCAGCACACCCTATGCAAATAAAAAAATAGTACATGCTACAGATACCATTGTGGCTATAAATCAAGTTCCTCATAAAATATCCATCTTGTCTCACCAGGTTGAAGCGATCATCACATTTGAAAATTATTCGACTCGACGCATTTAATTGTACATTAAATGGGCAAGGAGAACCTTCAACATATTCTAATATAATGTGTCCCTGAGCATCAATGGTAGGGGGTTTGTCAGGATGTCCTAGGCTCTGAAAATCAATCCAGAGAAAGACGATTATCACACTACCTAAGCATTATTGTTGCAAAATCGCTCCTTTTTATGGATGAGCAGAGGCAAAATTGCTGGAAGGAGGCATAAAAACAGGCAAGTACAAAATAATTAGAAAAATAACTTACATAAGCAGCGTTGGTTGAGTAATTTATTCGGCATGCTGCTGCATCTGAGGGACACTGTGGATTGTGAACTGGATTAAGAGGACGACATACATTGAGCAAGTAAGTCGCTGAATCGGTCGGATCACTGCTGAAGGCTGTGTGGTGTCCGACATAGTCACCAATTGGGGCCAAATCGAAGATTTCATTGTCCACTTCTATGCTACAGTGAATCTAAAGAAATATATATTTTAAATGACAGCAACAACTTTTGGTACATCAGTTATGTCTTCTTGAGAGAAATTTTAATAATAGGTTACTAGGTTACATACCTGATTTTCACATGCCAAATCAGTGTGCCATTCAAACAAGTACAAGCAGCCATTCAACCCCACAAAGTCAGGACTCAGTTTATCCTTTCCGCACACAAAGGTGATGACCGTAGCCCATACATCGCTCCCAGTTAAATATGGGCAAGGCTCCCAATTAGTGTAATTCAGCAGAAGAACACCATTGCGGTAATGCAACTTTGCATTAGCTCCACCAGCATTATAGTAAGTCGAATTGCCAGTTAAAACTTGCTGGCAGGAACCTTTAATAGCAAAATTGTTATGCAGAATGTTAGCAGCTACATGCAAAGAAGAGTACGGGATTGCATGTTTCAACAGAATGCTCATCAAACTCACCAATTGAAAGCATTTTAAAGTTCAAAAATTCCAGTCAATCCTAACATAAAAACACAGCAATAAATCGGAAGGCAAACTGTTTGCTTTTAAATAAACATTCAGATGTACAATGGATACCAGCTGTGTTGGTATCCGAAAAGGTGTAATTGGTAACACCTTGCATCACGAGAAACTTAAACTTGGATAGCATGCAATCTAAAACGTTAAAACTAATGCCAATGAAAAGCCAAATATTTTTGATGAGCATCACAGTTGGTTTCTTTGCATAACATCATCCCCTCAAAGATCAGAGAAGTGCGCTAGTGCTATTTAAATAACATAAGTTTTATTCAATGTGAAAAAAGAAACTTACCAACATCTAGACCACATGGATTGTCAGGTGCCCCTTCACATACCCCAAGTGTAAATCTGTATTCCACAGATTCCACTACATATGATGTATTCCTTAATATGTTTAAGTCAAATTTGTACCCTTAAATATCAAAATACAGAGCACAAGATGTTCAAGCTCGTTCTATTTCTATTAAGGAAAAAAACGTCAACAACTTTCATGGGCATACCAGTATTTGGATTCATTGTAGTACAGTCACCTCCAACAGTGTCTTCCTGAATAACTGGGCATGCTGCAGATGTGTACCATACAAATCGATATTCACAGTTCTCACTTGATAAAAACAAGGGGCTCCCCTCCTAGAATAATCATATCGAAAACAAAGTTGGAAAAGGAGCTGTCTACCCTTAAAATGGATAGGTATACTATGAAGATAAGCAAAGAAAAATGTATCTTTCTGTTGCTATACAAATCAATCACATACCTGTATTAATGGTGTACAATAAAACTCAATAACTGCTTTTTTGTGTAATATCGAGATATTGGGATTTTTGCACAATTCTCCCATATCATACACTATCTTCAAGACGCCATTCTCAAACGATGGTCCCTTGTCCACCTCACCAATGGTCGAATATCTAAACCAATCATAGAAATAATTTCAGGGTTCAACTTCATAATATTCTAAAATTCTTCTAAAATAATTCAATGCATATACAATATTATTACTTACTTCTTTTCTACATTGGCTTCGGAAATATTTACTTCACAAACACCTGCACCATAATGACACTGAGCATCTACACATTAATTAAATAATCTAAATTAATAAAGATGGAACCGTTACCATACAATGAATAATTACGACGAAATTTTACCTTTTTCATGAACAACTGAACGGCAAATATTAATCAGGTATTTATATCTCCCATCACTGGTAATAGATTCGTGATTGCTGCTTAACAAAGTCAATCGACTTAAATCATAAAGGGTATTGTTAGGTCCAAACGTACTGCAAGTGCTGTCCTGGAAATTAGAAATCAAGCTAGGAACTAGTTTGAACTTGATGAAATGCACTAATTTTGATTCAAAGTAGATTATACCTTAAAACTTTTGCATGCATATGATGTTTTCCATTTAAAAAAATATAAACCATCAGTTGGCGATGCATGTGCAAGCACTGGGCCTTGCTTTCCATGTGTGGAATAATCACAAATAAAGTTAATCACGAAAAGTACGTCTGCCCCTTCGTATGTCAGGGTAATTGCACCACGATCATAATTTATCTCGTCGGAAAAATTGCCTGCATAGAAGAAAATATATTAGTGACACAAACGGAATGGAAATAACACCAATATTTATGTCATTTTTTCCAACCACCTTACCAGAGCTGATTATTTGCCCATTTGTTTCTAAGCACACACCAGCTCGTTTATTTTCGCCACAGCCAAGACTAAGTGGTGAACATACATTTATTTTAAAAGTTCCATTCACAGACTGGACAATGTATCCTGTGGCATTTGCAAGCTTGTTGAAATCGAATATATTATTGTACATAGGATCAGAAACTTGGCAGTTTTTCCCAACTGATTGCTAGAAATAATGGAATGTTAAATTCAGGGTTAGAAAATACTTTGAATAAAGTTTATAATGAGGCTTTAGGAAGTTAAATTTTTTTTACATAAATAGTAATCAGATAAAAAATCCAGCACTTGTATAACCAGTAAAAAAAGATGATCAGGATGTAATGGTATGAAAAGTTACGTCAAATGTAACTGAACATGCCTTAATTGGACAGGCTGCTGGGGTTTCCCATGAAAAGATATATTCACATTGAGCAGTAACTTCAACAAAACGAGGTCCAGCCTATAAATATCAACAAAGGCGTTTTTAGTTCTTAGCATAGCCCAAAAAAAAAAACAATTAAAAAAAGGTTTACCTGCTTTATCGAGCACATAAAATCAATAACAGTGCTCCGGTATAATTGACCATCATCGCACAAATCTCCATTAAGATATTTCAGAGAAACTGTATTCTGTCCACTGCTGCTTAATTGGGGTCTACTTTGAACATGCCCCAAACTCCACGAATTACCAGTGATTGAATCTGTCTCACAAGCTCCAACTTCTCCGCCTTCTTAGAAAAAATAAATAAATTTAAACACAAAAATATCATAAATTATTTGACTTAACTTGATCATTATTGATAGAAATAATACACTCACGCGAGCAGTTGGAATTTGAAGATGCTTTCACGCTACGGCAAACATTCAAATGATATACTGTGGTTTGTTTCCCAGGTCGTGGATCATGCACTTCCCAATGACCGGAATTGTAGCTTAAGCTTGAAAGATCATAACTGACGCCTCTCCCATTGCGATAAATGCAGTCGACTTCTTGAGGAGGGCAAGTAATAGCAGTTTCGAATTCAAAAAAGAAAACATCACCCTCACGATGGACAAAGGTTGGTTTTGAAGATTCCAAGTTACGATGACAGAGAAAAATAATTTCTACTTGATAACCTGGCAGACCTGCAAAGAAATAATTTCAAAAATTAACCATCATAATATCTCGACTATTATTATTATCCAACTCCCGAGTACAATTTTATAATAAATATAATTAAACTCATTATTTAAAGTTGGAAAGGATAATCAAAATCGGCTTAAATCCATTCAACTTTACAGATAACTTTCAAAATATACAAGTCGCACTTATACCTGTGGAAACATTCACTGGGCCATCAAAATGAATCGAGACAGTGTTTTCTTCAGATACTTTGAGTTGACGGGAATCACTCAAACCCAGTATCACTGATTGTTCACCATCTCTAAGAATCCCACAGGCAGAAACGAGTGTTGTACCGCCAGGATTTAAATTCCCACATGACGAAGAATTCAAATTGCCGCAAAAGCTAATTTCGAAGCTCTAAAAACGAGCATAAAACCAGATACACTTAATTGTCACAGTAAATAACATGTTCATATTGAAAAAATTTGACAGTCTAATTGGTTTACCTGAAATTGACTAGGACGCTTTACTGGAATAATGAATGAGGACTGTAGAGAATTAAAAGTATATGTAAAGTCGTTGTTAGGGTTCGTCACAGCACAATTTTTGGAAACTTCAGTGTTATGTAAAGGACAAGCAGCAGGGGTGCTCCATTCAAAGGTGTACTGACAATGGCTCTCACGCAAAAACTTCAAACCCTTATTATAAAAATGAATGCGATATAAAAAAAGTTCACAGTGAGAAAAAATTAAGCTTACGCACATATAATTTGCTTACACTGCTCTTCTTCGGTGTCTTGTAATCAGCACACATGAAATATATAACCGTCGTATAGTTCGAGCCATCTTTTCCAGTAGCACACGGTGCACCAGAAGTATAGTTTACGACAAGTTGTCCATCTTTGATGTGGGGACTGAACTCTGCCTTACCAACATTATCAATAAAAACCTTTTCCTAAGTAATTAAGATATTTGTTTAAAATTTCAATGCACCAGCAAGTTATAAGCAATCCTTAAATATGACTCAGAAGCACCAAGAAAGCTTACAATCCCGTTTTCCAATGATGTTGCACAAACTGATGCAAGGTTGCTACATTTGCCATCCTCAATTGCATTGCGTGTTAGCCTGTGGCATACATTTAAATAAAACTTTCGGCCACCATGTGGGTCTTCAATTTCCCAATCATCCTGACCTGGATTACGAGTCAGCCTAAAACAATACATTTGACGAAGTAAAGCTCCCATTGTCTGAAATAACCTGCTGATACGATACAATAGTAGTCGCCCACCTTGACAAATCATACTGATTATGCGTAAACTCGTCAATAAAAATGCAAGAGATCATTCTAGGCGGGCACACATAGGAAGTTTTCCATTTAAAACTGAAAATAAAGTGTAAAAATGAAAATGCAGATAGGAAAACGTTTCCAAAAATAAAATTTGACATACCTGTAAACCTGGTTGACCTCCTCCATAAAAGCAGGGATTCCAATTCCAGCATTCCAATCACAAAAGAATGCAATTAGAGTTTGTCGAGGAGTATGGTTTCTGTCATTGTAAGGTGTTCCACCAGTAAATGTCATATTGACAATGCCGTTATAGTAGGTCAGTTTAGTAGAAACTCTACCCAAAATCCATGATTTCGTCCTAAAATAACTCATAGACTTAAGTCTTAAAAATATGCATTATAAAAATTAAGTTTTAATTAAAAAACAAACACCAAAACTCACCTGTTTTTGTTATCAACTTGGCAAGCAGCAATGTTTCCATTGTTTTGGAGGCATGGAGCTCCTATCAAATTATTACAAATATTTATATAAAAACTATATTTTTCTGTTGAGACATTATAATAGTTTTTGCTCTGCAAAGGTGTTAAATCCAACAGTCCCAATGATGGATGATTTATTTGACAATTGCTTCCTTCTATGACACGCTGAACACAAGCTGTAGCTGTTCGCCACTCAAATTCCAAAAAGCACCCATCAACTGATGCATGCACCAATCTGGGGCCAAGATTTGTTACACCTAAAATGGAAAATAATTGAAATGCACAATTTTTGAGACGGTATCAATAAACACTAATAACATTTTATGTACATATATGTCTGCATTGCTCTTTCTAAGAAAATGCTTTTGGACAAACCGTAAAAAAGCAGGTAGTTAAATGGATTGAAATAACAACGTGCATTATACCCACAAAGTGAAGCAACTTAGAACAAACTAAAAAAATTCATCAAAATAATTCTCCTACTGCTTTCAAAAAATAAAGATTCAGGACACCAATACACAAAATCTCAGGAACAATATACATGGTACTTTACCTGGCTGGCAAATAAAGCGTATCATAGAAAACCTGGTTCTATTGGTATTCATGGAACAAGTTTCAAAACTGAAATGATGTATTAGCACATCATGTGTATCTGGATCAAATATTGGGCGAGGAGCATGTTGTCCAAAATCATGCATGGTGCCATCACTATCTAAAATAAATATGAGGACCTTTCAAAACTTATGACCAATATATACTTTTTTCACAATTGTTGGAGATATTATAGAAGAAATTACCTTCAACACATATTGCACTACCAACAGGGCAATCAGCGGTATTTCCAAATCTTGGTACAGATTTGCAAACATTGACATAAATTTTAGAAGGGCCCTGTCTATTCACAACATCTGAAATTGCCTGCCATGCAGCCTCATCTTAGCAGAAAATTGATATATTTACGTAATTAAATAGCTTACAGGTATTATAAAAGTTTTTGATAATAACTTCAGAACTACAACCTTCAAATTTACCTTGTGATTTAGTTAAAGATGTTAGATCAAAAACGTTTTTACCATCACTGGCATAGCAAATATTAACGTTTCTCCGTTCTACACAAGCAGATTTAGTCTTCCACACGAAAAATGTAACACAGTCCTCTTCCTGAAGAAAACGTGGTTTACCAATGCCAGGAGAGTTAGCAAGCTCACATTCAAAGATAATGACAGTTGAATACAGCCTTCCAGTGGATGCATTACTAGGACACAAACCACCGTTTCCATAGGAAAGAATAAAATGATCGTCAGAATATCTAGGAAAATTAATTAAACATGTGTCAATAACGTACTTCATATACATCCATTCACATCAAAATTGTGCAAACTGAATTGGTCTATAAAATTTGGTTGTAATTAACGTCAAATCATTTTTCATCATTTCCACATTCTGTTGTTGGAATGACAAGATTCAACATTACATGAACATGAAAACTAATGAGGACAGTTCTCAAGTAACTACAAATGGAAAATTAAAGTAATAATACAGAAGAACTTATGCAAAGCCAAAACAACTATATCCCAAATCTGAAATTATGATACTATGGTCGAAACCATGAAGATTGAACCTTACCTTAATGTCTGATTAACACTAGTTCCTATAATAACACCATTATAATCATCGACGCTTTTCCGACAAACTCTGGTCAAAGGGCTGGTAATGTTTGCACAACTATAACTGGCTTGTATTCCGTCGCACAATCCAAGATAGAAATCGTATCTTTTCCCATCAATTATTCCTTGAGAGTGATGAGGAACATCTGTATTCAAGCAAATGTTATCATTAACTTTAAAAGTAACTTTAAAAATGCTTGTGATATAGCACATTTTGATAATACCAGACTTTGCCACAACTAGATGCGAAAGGTTGACGTTAACTCCATCAATGTTGCTATTAAGCGTGCAGCCATCTTTAGATTCAATTTGTGGAACTGGACAGGCGTTTATATCAGGCCACTCCACTTGGTAATGACAGTTACTGTTTGACAAAATAACTGGCCGTGAACCCTGTAATAGAACGTCACATGACTACAGCAGACAGACAAAACACTAAAGATAAAACAAAAGGTTGATCTGAAATTTCATCAAATCCATTTTAATCGAATAATATACAGAGTGCTTTGTTGCCAATTTGGGAAAATAAGCATATTCAAAAATAGTATGCAGTTCAGAATACCAAGTCCATTTTCAGGAAAATATTAAAGTTACCAATTAACCACAAATAAAAGTAGAATGTCTGACATTCCACCACTCATGAGAAAATTTTTTAATTGGAAAACTGTAACACCAAATTGACATCAAGCAAAACAATTCATAGAAAATAACATTGCAAGTTGTAGAATTACAAAAGGTGGTGCATGCAAACATACTGTTCCAGTTCTGGGACAAATGAAAGTAATTGTTGTCTGCGGGTGTGCGTTGCAATCCGACGGTAATTGCTCCCCTTCATGATAGTAAACCAGTTGCAAATCTCCATTATTTGTCCGGACTAGTGGTTCCCTTACGTCTCCAAAACTCAAGGAATCATTGCCAATTTTCCGACAGGCACCAGCACCACGTGGACAACCAACTGTCCAGAAATATAAATTTTATTTTTTTAAACTAACAGCTTTCATGATTAAAAGGTGTGTCAAGTTTCTGCATTACCGGCTGAGATCTCTGAGCATATATTGATGTAAAACTCGACATTTTCCTCCTGAGATTTTATCAAATGTCCTCCTTTAGACAAAATCCAGCGACTTAAATCATATTTTCTTCCAAGAGAATCATATGTATAACAAGGCACTTCTGTCCGCTTTGTCGCTCGTGTGCAAGCAGCTGATGTTTTCCACAGAAAATAAGTACTACACCCGTAAACCCCGATTAAACTCGGAGAACCCTGAAAACGTGAATTTTTAAATTGGGAAATCAAAGGTTTAAAGTCATTGGCGGCATGCACCTTAAGTATTTAGTTGCTTAGTTACCAACTTCACAGCACACTGCAAATTTAAAAGTGTATGATATTCGCCACCTTCAGGACAAGATCCCCCTTTGAATTTAAGCCAAAATCCATAATCGTCTGAATCTTTGTCGGGTTTTAAAACTGCTTCATAATTTCCAAGATTGGATGTCTTTGTGATATTTCCTTCATTTTCTAATTGGCATATAGAACTATTATCACAGGAATTGCTTGTTTTTAATGGCAAACATAAACTTAGTTGATATTCAATTAAAAGGGGGCCACTCTTATGAGTGATGTTCCAACGAAACCTGCAATACAAAATAACAGTCATTACTTTCCAAAAATGCGTCAAAAAACATTGTTTTCTGCTATTTAATAATTATAAAAATTTGAGCATCAATGCAGGTCGCAAATGAATACATTTACAGTTTCATGACACCATGAATTACCAGAATTGATAAAACATAATGGCATTCCATATATGCTATTATACCCCGTTTCCACCGGATTGTGAACCGGCGGTTGAGGGCTCAATCCACGGTTCAGTTTTCGGTGGAAACACTCGACTTCTTC